>CATIWK010166260.1:0-12271 GCA_949634005.1 Mallotus japonicus
TATTGCTATCCTGAGCCTCTTATTTGATTTTGATGTTTGTTTTTGGCAGTGATGATGCTTCCACCCTATTACAATCTGATAAATTTATTAGAGTACTTGTTTATTTCTTTAGGTGGCTATTAACAGATAGTTTAAACTATCTGGTTGCTGCTAAAAATGTTCTTGCATTCTAATAGGATTTGAAAACAAAAGCATCCTGAGCCACTTTTGTTACACAACTTAGTTCTTTTTAATCACATTAACATTATGGTTTATACTTTGTTAATTATTTGTGCAGGTAAAAATGTCTGTGCTGTTGCAGTTTGGTTTATTTTTGGTATCTGCTGTAGCATTTTGGTGGAAAGCTCCTGAGCCATCTGCTATTTTTTTTGTATATGCATACTGTGCAGGCTGTAATTACAATTTTTTGTATATGCTAATTCATATTTAATTTTGTAATATGTAGTGTTTAGGACATAAATATTTTAAGTCCTAATCTTTTGGACATCTAGATATTTAGTATTTAGGACAAAAATATTCTAAGTCCTGATATGTAAATTTAATTGGTAGTGGTAGATATATTGCAGCAAAAGGCCAGTTTTTTTGTATTTAAAAACACTATGTATTAGGTAATTTAGGCTTGCCCCATAATTCATTAGTGAAAATGAATATGTAGATGTTTTTTTTAATTTTTGTCAATAAGCCCATAACCCAACCCACCCGAGCCCAATCCAAGAACCGAACCGATATGACCCGAGTTTTTTTAGCAACCGACTTTTCGGTTTAATAACACACTTCGGTTCGGTTCGACTGAACAATTTGCTTCCGCCATAACCGATCGGTTAGCCACTTTCTCCACCCGACCCGACCGATGCTCTGTCCTAAAAAAAATCATGTCGTTGTACGGTCTGCTATACACTGCTCAGCTAGCGAACCACTATATTTATCAGTTTTCATAGAACATTAAAGACCCATGTAAGTTGAACAACAGTTAAATGACAAAAGTATCCTCCACCACTTGGTTCAAGTGATTAAGGGAGGTAACCCATGACCTTGAGGTCATAGGTTTAAGTCCTAGGGACGTTGTCTCTAGACATTTAAATGTTGAGCTACCCACCTAGAACTGGCTAATTCCAACCACGGGATCGGTTCCATTTAGAAGTTGAGGGCTCAGATCCCTCTCCTCCTTCTACTTCCCTGACAAAAAAAAAAGTTAAATGACAAAAGTTGAACAACAGCAATGACCAACCAGGCAACCAGAGACTGACGTTCCAACACGTTGGAAGAGAAGCGAACAAAGTTGCTCACTGGATATCCCAAAATGATGAGTTATTAACAAACGGGGACTTCAACTTCTACTTTCCGGAGGAGTTAGAGAGCCTGGTTCAAAGGGACATCCAATTAGCAATCTCAGGCCCAGATTAGGCTTCAAGCCCAATCGTTCTGTTTAGTCTCTTTCTCTCATTTTTCGTTGTTTTCCTTTTCCTTCTTTTTAGGTTTCTCAGTGTAGACAAGTGGTTGCTTGGAACTAGTAACCTCAAAGTCTGTTTCAGATTCCCCTAGGTGGAGTCTTTTTTGCTGCTTGTAGGAGATTATGTCTTTTCCATCTCCGTGCCCCTGTTGTATAGCGTTTGGTTTTCTGCTTAATGAAAACACTTTTCCAAAAAAAAAAAAAGTTAAATGACAAAAGTGCTGTTTATGCAATTACAATTATATGTGATGGATTTAATTCTCAGACTACGGTTAAGTAAAATCCTCTTTTGTAAAAGAAAAAAAAAAGGCCCACACAATCAGACACAAAAATAATTTTACATCAACATTAATAGTATTGAGTTGCAACAGCAAAAAGGTGAAATTTTTTGTGTATGGTGAGCCCAGTGCATTCAGTAACATCTAAACCCGGGTCTTTTTCTGCGCCATGCAATGACCAATCGAACGTGTAGAGCAAATTTGCTAGCAAAAGTTCATCTGTGCTCATTGCAAACTGAATGCCGGGGCAAATTCTTCTGCCTGATCCAAATGGTATCAACTCGAAGTCTTGTCCTTTAAAATCTATACAAGTGTTCAAGAACCTGTCTGGCCAGAACTCTTCAGCTCCATCCCATAATTCAGGGTCTCTTCCTATTGCAAAAGCATTGATCATCACTTGGGTTCTTGCTGCAATGTCGAATCCTTTCAATTTGACATCTTGCATCGATATTCTAGGAAATAGTAATGGAATTGGAGGATGCAATCGAAGAGTTTCTTTATCACTGCTTTTAAGTATCGCATTTTACTTAAATCATTTTCTGCTATAAGTGGTTTGTTTTTGGCCATTTCCCGTAGCTCATCTTGGACTCTCTTCATGATATTAGGATGTCTTAAAAGTTCTGTCATTGCCCATTCCACCACTGTGGATGTGGTGTCAGTGCCTTGCTGCAAATACATCCTACCAAATATACAAGATATGCTTAAAAAAATTTATAAAAAATTTTTTGACATAAAATAATGTGTTAATAAATGCCAAAAAAACCATGTACGTGATGCACATGTTCTCGATAAACCATTCAATTTAAATATCTTTTAGAGGACATTATTTTTTTTATTAAACAGAGGACATTATTTTAGTTTGTCTTTAGTTGATTGAACTTCTTGTGTCATTTTTTTTATCAAACAGAGGACATTGTTTTAGTTTGTCTTTAGTTGATTGAACTTCTTGTGTCATTTCAAGTAATTTGGCTCTTTGTACGTACACCTATAGCATGTGCAAAATGGTTTTATATATAAGAAAGAATTGCATCATATTTTTTTAATATTATAAAAAATATTTATTATTTAAATATTCAACTTTCGATTGGTAAAGTTGTTAGATATACAATTAATATTCAACCATTAATATAAACTGATTGAGGTATGTATCTATAATTAAGTATTTCCAATAATGATATGTATGTTGAATGTAATAAAAATATCTCTGAAATCAATAGCTTTGTATGATATATATGATTATGAGGGATGACAATTTCTTATTACTTAGATATGAAAAAAAGAAATTAGGATGATGAAAAAATACGAGGGGAGAGTTAATTACCAGGGTGATGGCCTTGATACAAGTTCTGTCAATAGGAAAACCGGCCAAGTTTTCTTTCTGAATCCAAAGCAAAACATCCACAAAATCCTTCTTATTGTCTTCCTTCCCGCCACCACTAGCAATATGTTCATCAACTACAACATCTAAAAATTCATCGACTTCTTTAGCCACTTTCTCCACTTTAGCATACAACCCATTAACACGATTCACCCAATAAAGCCATGGAATATAATCTCCAACGTCAAAACCACCAAGAAGTTCAACAAATTCCGCTAACAACTCCTTGAAACTTCTCCCTCCCTTTATTGGGCTATAATTCTTCCCCAGAGCTACTCTACTAACTACATTGTTGGTGACCCTCATAATGGCTTCAGTTAGATTGAATGGTGAAGAAGAAGAAGAGGAGTTTTTGATGGTCTCAATCATGTCAGCGGTCTCTTCTTCCCTAACTTCCCTGTAAGATTGTACCCTTCTGCTGCTTAGTAGATGTAGCACGCAGACGCTTTTCATTTGCCTCCAGTACTGTTCACCATAAGGAGCTGCGGACACATCTTTGTTGTCGTAGAGAAGCATCCTACCAATTCTTGTGTTGGGCCTGTCCGCAAAGACAAGGTCATGGGTTTTCATAATCTCACGTGCCATACTAGCTGATGAGATAACAAGAACTGGATTATTGCCTAAGTGAAGCAACATGATGGGACCGTGTGCTTGAGCCATGGATCGAAGAGAGCGATGAGGATACATGCCAAGTTGGTGGAGGTTTCCTATGATTGGAAAACCAGGTGAAGAGGGTGGTAATGATAGTGATTTGCCCTGTGAAGACCATTTCTTCAACAGGAAAATTATGAAGGGCAGCATGGTGAAGAATAAGGGCAGCATACTAGCAACAAGGAAGAAGTTCCATATTGTTGCTCTAAAAATTGAAGGAAGCTCAACATTTTTCTTCTTCTCTATTGTCGATCTCTGCTCCACTAATTCTCCCTTTATATAAAGACTGAAAATGACCGAGTTTTTTTAATTAATAGAAAATGACAATTTTTTTGGTAGCAATTGAAACGTAACACAATTTAAGTGTGGATAATGTTCCTTGTTGCGACAAGGGACAGAAAAAGCGCGGGGTCATTTTATCAAAATGATCCCCACTCAAATAGATAGTCTCCCGAGAGGCAAAAATGGAAGAAAGATTTTTTGATCAAATTATAGAGATATAGACCGTAATTTTATAAGGACCTAGGCTGATATTCGTCGTAAGTCGCGACGTCTATCATTGTCCTTTAAGTATTAGTAGAGTATGGAATAGGAAATTTTCCTCTTCAAATAAACAGTAATAGGAAGTACAACCCTCGAAGAGATGTGATCACTGAATATCTATATCAGCTCATAGTATAATGAGTTTTTTTCTTTTTTTTTTTGTTAAACCCAAAAATATATAAACAGTACTGTAAAGACCTGATAATGTTATTAACATATGTAATTGTTTTGCTCAATTGATTCAAGTGAGGATGAGAATTTCTATTAAATAAAATTGTATAATTCGAATTTTATCTATGAAAGATAATATAACGAAAATTTTATAAATTAATTGAAACTTTTATAACTATAACCATCTTAATCTCTCAATTTATTCTTAAATACAATAAAAATTAAATTGATAGTATAATATAAACATGTGTATCAATACAAATGGAATTAGTACCGTTAGATTACTTATTAATATAATTATAGTTATTGATACAATTTACAGGTATTGGTGCACGAAAATAATAAATAGTTGTAATTAAATAAAAATAAATCCAACGGTCCTAATTTTATTTATATAGATACTAATGTTTGTACTTTAATAAGAGCCTATAAAATAATATTTGTACTGTAAAATAACTCTATAATTATAATAATGTTATCACACCAATATAGCATATAAATATCCACTAACAATTTTAATTTCTCATAAAAATATAAAATAAGTCTGAATGTGAATAATTCTAGCATTATAATCCTGTAATTATTATTTAAAAGAAAACAAAATCTATATATTAACTTTTATGAAATAATTAATGAACTTAAAATCCTAAATTAAATTCTTATGGAGTACTTTTCCACCTTTAAATTCGAATTCGTTGAATTTAATAAAAATAGTATTATTAATATTTAGGTGGCATGAATTTTCTATTTGAAAAATAACTTGCGAATTGTTAATTTTATTGTGTGTGATAAAAGATAAAAAGAAAAAAGATTTCTTGCATGGAACAACTCGTAACTGGAAGCTGTGTGGCACTGTGGCGTGTGTGAAATAGAGTTGCAGAACATATCAGATTTCCTTTGCTGGCATCTAGAGTTATCTGCTTGGAAATGTATGTGTATATAGTCAGCTGAAACTGTGTTTGAGGACCAAAATAATTGATTGGATAGGATGCCATCAAATTATACGTGTGTTGCAAATTCTTTTGTCGCACTTTCGAACTTTTTTGTGTGTGTATATATATATATATAATGTTAAGACTCCAAAATCATTAATTCTAAAATTTAGTAAATGTCACTTTTAATAATTTAACATTTACTCCTAAAATCTTATATGTTGAATTATTCAAATTTATAATATTTTTATATAAAAATAATAAAAATATCTTATTTTAGAATATACATGTTCTATTATATGTAAAATAGCCTATATCTAAAACATTACTTTTTCTTTCCATCAAAAATTATGTTTTTTATTTTAATTAAAACATTCTTTTTTTTTCAACTTTTTTCTATTTTTATTTTTTTATTCAATTGTTATTTTTATTACTATACATATTAAAAATGTATATGTACTCTTAATAAAATAAAATTATTACAATAACTTTTTAAGTTCTATTTTTATATTAAATTAAATTTTTAGTTTTAATTTATTAAAATTATTTATTTTAAAATATATATATTATATACAGTCCGCGTAAAATACGAATTCACTACTGGTTAGTATTTAAATTGTCGGTACATGTTTGGTGCAATGAAATGATTTCATATCAAGACAACTTGAGAAATCAAAGATCGAATCCTTACCTTCCCTCTTCCTATAAACTAACACTCTAAGGGTGCATTTGTTTGGTAAAAAATGAGGGTGGGTCAGAATTGGAATGGACGATTCTGATTTCTAGTGTTTGGTTGGCTAAAATTAATATATGAATAAGAATGTGATTCCCTCATCAATGAGAATCACCATTCTCCTTTTGTTCCTAAAGAATTACTTTTGATTTCCTTAGGAATCAAGTTAAATTAATTATAAATTGGTCAAATATTTAAATATTAACATTTATTTTTTAAAATTTATAAATAAAATATATAAATTAATAAAAATATGCATTAAATGTTTGAATAAAAAATATTTATCAAAAGTAAATAATTTTTATAATTTTTTTAAAATTATAATAATATTTTTATAAATAAATATTTTATAATACATAATTATAATATTAGTTTGTAATATATAAAAATAATTATAATGTTAATTTTTATATATAAAAAATAATTAAAAAATATTTTTTCATAAAAGAAATTTTAGTTGTTAAATGATATTTGATTTTCATTCTCATTACATCATTCCCTAGTGAAATCAAACACCCTTTTCAAATTTCCATTCCCTTTCTCATTCATTCCCATTCCAATTTCGATTCTGATTCCGATTCTGAAATACGAACCAAACACCCCAAAATATTAACCATTTTTACTATGTAAAAAAAAAATTAGTATTTAAATTGATAAATTTTAATAATTTATATTTATATATGATTTCCTTTTGGCTTTTTAAGCTTTGTGATTTTCACCTTTTTTATTTGTTTTAATGTACAATAAAAATTTTAATATAATCTATTATTGATTATGACATATATACTAATTTAACCTGTCAGCCGCCCTTTATGGATCAGCAATGAGGAGGCCGAATTATATTGTAGACCCTTATTCATATTGCAATATGAACTAGCTCCAATACACGTGTGAGGTCAAAAATAACACATTTTTTATCGCTGAAATTTCTCAGATATTCATCTTTTCGCTCATCCCATCTGGAAAGCTGCTCAAGAAGTGGTCACCATTAAGAACCACTACTAATTGAACTACCTCACTCTGAAACTCAAACAGGCTGTTGCCTTCTTTTGCTTATGTGCTTCTAAAAGGTGCCACACGGGCAAAATCATGAATAAAAAAGTATGTTGATGTTCCTAACAAATTTGAAGCTCTACTTACCAATTCCTTTCTTGATCCAAGGAGAGACCATAATTGTGGGTACACGAACACCTAGGCGCGCGATCGAACTTGAAGAAATAAGGAGCAGGGCCAGTGTTTTCGTATAGGTTACAAACATCAACATAAGGGGTCTTGACATGATCATAGAACCTACCATGCTCGTCATAAGTAATGACCAAAAGTGTCTCATTCCATTGAGGACTAGGCCTTAGTGTCTCGTAAACCTCCTTCACAAGCTTAGGCCCTTGGCAACATCATGAGGTGGATGGTCATTATTTGCAGGCAATCCCTTTTTTAATAAAGTAAAAAAATAATTTTTGATCAATAAAAAAACACTTTTAATTTTTTAATGAGATTGAAAGGAAAATATTAATAAATTTGCAGATGAACATTAATGAACCTACAAGTTCAAAAGTTAATAAACCTACAGGTAAAGACTAATGAACCTGCAGGTGAAGATAAATGAACCTACAGGTGAAGATTAATGAACCTACAGGTGAAGATTAATGAACATGCAGGTGAAAGTTAATGAACTTGCAGGTAAAGGTTAATAAACCTGCATTATTTAAGTAATGAATCTACATGTTTTATCTTATGAACCTGCATTATTTAAGTGATGAACCTACATTATTTAACTAAAATAAATATACAAGTAAAAGTTTATTTATTATAATTAAAAAATAAAAATTAAATATTTTTTTAATGAATAAAAATTTTATTTTAGTTAAATATAAAATAAAATGTTTGTGACAACTGTTGGAAGTTTTGTTAGGATCAAGTAGTGCTATATGAATTTCAATTTAATAGCCAGCTGATCTAAACTTGGTTTATTTTGGTTAGTTTCGTTCGATGCATCAGTTTATGAATGCCATGTAGAATCTGAGATTTTGAAAATAGCAAATATATTATATGTTATGAATGTGTATATATCAATTTGATTACAATTCTATATCTGTTATACACAAACTTCAACAATTTCTTCTCTGTCCATAACCATAACCATAGATATCAGTAATATGTACAAACTAAATCAAACCTATAGTTGATTTCCTTGATGATTTTGGTATAGTAGCAGAGGTTATAACTGAATCAAAGCCATGGGATATTTCAGTTTTCACTTTGATAAGTCAAGTTTCAAGGGCCATATTCTTAAATTTTTAGCTTCAAATTATGGGCAAGAAACTAACAGGTGTGGGCAGTAGCTATAGCAGCTACAAAAACGTAGCTTAGATTACAAAAACCAAAAACCAAAAAATGTAGAGAAAAAGATGTATTCACACGTGTGCTGGACCTTTGGTTCATATTACAATATAATAGGGATCCATGGTATAACAATTGAATGAGAAGAGCATTGGGACAAAAGTAAAAAATTTTACTCTTAAACAAGCTAGGCCACACTTCAAAAGGAAGGAGGCCCTAGACTCTTCCAAAGATTACGGGCAGGCCCAAGTCCAGGATCATGTATCTCCCCTAAAGGCTAAGCTTTCCAAATCAAAAGAAAGCCCGAGTCCATCCAGTCCTAAAATCACTTCTAGCAACAAGAGGCAATAGGTTAGAAAATTTAAACTAGACAGCGATAGCTGTTGCGGGTAACAACAGCTACAGTGTTGTCGCTACCTTAAAAAAAAAAAAAAAATTTTTTTTCTTCCTATTTTGCCCTCGATACAGGGGGGGCCATCTACCTTAGGGGAGGAGATTTTTTGGTCATTTCGGAACTCGCGACAGCACTGTTGCTGTCGTGAGTCCCGACACAAATCACTTTCCATTTAAACTCAAGGAGCTTGCAAGGGCAGCCCTAGAACTAGTAGGGAAAGCATAGCAGAGGAGAGCAAGCATGAAGGAATCACTCAAATAGTGGAATGGGACTCTAAAGGAGACCAAGCAAATCTAGGAACGCAGGGGGAGTGAAAATCCCTGGTGAATGAACCTCTTCCATTAAGGGAATATACAGACTATTCCATTTTGTTAGAGCTTCTAGGTCAATCATAGTAGTTTGTATTTACAGTTTTAGCTTCTAGCTGGTTTAGATCATTGTTTTTAATTGTATGCTTAGGACTTTATTCATCAATCGGTCGTAGAGTTTACAAATGACTTGAAAGTGACTGTCTTTATAGTAGCTTCAAAGGCCAAGAAACTACATAGTTGTAGTTTTATTTTGTTCTTTTCTTCATGATCATATTTCTGCGTGTATTGCCTGAAGGCTTTGATTGCAATGAAGTGAAGTGATTAAATTGACAAAAAAAAAAAATTATGACATACATACTTCAATAAAAAAAAATTCTGATTATATTAGGTAAAAAAATAAAATAAAATAAAATTTGAGCTAACACATTAACATTGTTACATAATTATAAGGTGTTACCTTATCCACAAGGATCGCCATTAAACTCCAAAGAGAAGAATACATATTTCAGGACAATTTTTTTTTTTTTTTTGTCAGAAGGAGGAACAGAGCCCAGAAACAACCATAGCAAGCTTAAACAGAAACAAAAGGGGCCATGCAACCCCCACTTTGTCAGCTTGAATGATCTCGTTTAGCTCCATAGGCGGCACAAGAAACTCCTGAGTACCCATGGCATGACGAAGCGCAGCATTGGCAATCCAATCGGCAGCCTTATTGCCCTCTCTAAACTTATGACTAATCTGAATAATCCCACCATTCTGCATAAACTTTCTGCAGACAAACACCATATTAGAGAAATATACAGGACAATTTAAAAACTATAAATAACAATAAGAATATAAATAGTTCAACAACAACTAGAAAATAAGATATAAATTAATTTTAAACTTATCTCTTATTAGTTTAATTTTAGTAAAAAAATTTTTTTTATTTCAAAATAAATTTTTATTAATAAAATGTGTTTGATTCAAAGGAATAATTTATAAAATAAATTTATTTTAAATTTTTTTTTGAATTTGATTTTATAATAAATAATTCCACTATATTGGAAATTAATGAATTGCAAAAAATATTTATTAAAATGAAACACATTTATTTTAATTTATAAATAAAATTTATTTATATTGAACACATTTATGTAATTTTGAGTCTTTGACTATGTCAATGTGATCTCGCATTTTTGTGCTGTTCTATAAATGTAAACGTGTGGCAACAAAATGAGCGGTGCGGTTAAAGCAAATTAATTTATATAACAAAAAAAAAAGTGCATTTAGTGACTTGTTTTTTTTTTTTTTTTTTTTTTTGTAGAATAATATATGTATATGTACGTGATATTATCAATTCTCTCTCTTTCATATTTCACTCCTTCCATTAGGTATCACATTGCACCTTTCAATTAATTAATACCACTATTTTTTTATTTGCAACTAATTAATACCGCTATTTGAATGCCAAGCTCTTTTGCTATTTTTTAATCAGTTTAAAACAACTCAACCACTAAAAAATTATAATAGAAAAATTGAAACAAAAAGTTTAGGGTTTGATTTTAAGAATTAACATGAATACAATTTTTCAAATTTGTCACCATGCATATTCTCATCTAAACCACTAAGCCAACTTTTAGAGTGGTTTAAGATTATTATATTTTTCTATGAAAAGATTTATATAATAATAATAATAATAATAATAACAATAATAACACTATAACTAAAAAAATATTATTTTGTTATTGAATATGAATTTAAATTTTTCAACATTAAATATTATTTACTAATTTAATATATTTCTTTTTTTTGTAATTTAAAATAATTTAATTGATGAGTGAAATTTTTCAGCCATAGTGATACCAAAAGATTCAGTTACATCCAAGTCCTCTCCCTTAGTCCTATCAAGCAATGCCCACCCAAAGTTCCTTACGAGATTTGCCAACACAAGCTCAAATAACAGGCATGGCAAATGAAATTCCTGTACATCCCCTACTGCCAGATCCAAAGGGAATGAACTCATAGTCATTTCCTCCGAAATTTATAGAACTGTTCAAGAATCTCTGAGGCCAAAACTCTTCAGGGTTGGTCCATGTCTTGGGGTCTCTTGCAGTGCCCAAGATTGGTTAAAATCATAGTTCCTGCAGCAATGTCGTAGCCCATTACTTTGACATCTTGAGTTGTTTCTCTCGTTGATGGTAATGGGAAAGGAGTGTGCAAGCGAAGAGCCTCTTTTATCACCAATTTTAGATATTACAATTTTTCTAAATCAGCTTCTGTTATGTTTGATTTTCCAGGAGCAATTCTCTTCACTTCATTCTGTGATTCTTTCATGACTGTTGGGTGCCTTATGAGCTCTGTCATCGCCCACTCTAAGACTGTGGACGAGGTGTCAGAAATATCCTCGCAAAAAACAAAGCAAGAAGAATAATTTAGGAAAAGAAAAGTGTTGTTAAAGCATGTTTAACCTCTGTGTTTTCCCAAATATGCACTAGCAAATATGATTCGATACCATTGATGTTAGAATTGAGCTAGAGTCACTAGTTTTTGATCTTTTGTTTATTTATTTATTTTTCTGTAGACGATATCTTGTTTGCTAGACTACAAAGATAAATTTAGTACAACGTTAGGAAAAAAGGAAAAAAAACTTGAGGATCATTAAGCAAGCTGCAAGCAATTAATTATTCTAAAAGATAACTGTATTGTATAAGTAATTTTTTTTTTTGCCCTACTAAAAATGGTCAAGTCACAAGTGTACCGACATTAATATATGAATTATTTATTTAAAGTGGGCCAAATCAGATTTACCCTTATTTGTTTTAATTTCATTAAGAAATTCATTTCATTTGCAAATAAATTTTAAATACGATTCATTTGTAAGAATTTCAAATTTACTTGAACCAAACACATTTTGTCAATAAAAATAGGGTGAGACAATTCCATAAAATTAAAAAGTTAATTGAAATGAATTTTACAAAGTTTTCATTTAAACCAAACGCACTCACTTGGATTTGTAATGAATTCCATTGCTATGTTTGGATGCAAGATATTTGAGTATGGATTTAGATTTCAATTAAATTTCTTATTTGGAAACTATATGGATTTGTA
>CATIWK010166268.1:0-11877 GCA_949634005.1 Mallotus japonicus
GTAGTGAAATTAAACTACATTACTCTGTATATGTTAGTCAATTTCATAATTTTAGGGTTACAACCACAAACATCATAGCAAAATTAGGGTTTTAAACAGGTCCAAATAGTACCTCCTATTTTCAATTAGGGTTTGCAATTGCAAATTAGGAACTGATTTACATACCTGAATTTCATCACATCGGAAGAACCTTCTTCCGGGATTCCTATCAGTCCATGAAACTAGCATTCTTGCTGGCCTGTTATAGAAGCAAGTTGGCACTTCAACGCCAGGCGGCACCGTCTCTAACTCTTCTTCGACATCAGAATTGTTCTCCACTGAACCTGAGGACATTATCACTAGGATGCAAATGAATTGAGCACGAAGAACACGATGAACACTACAAGAATAAGACGAAGGAGAAGTAGAATGAGTTGAATAAAGACTCATTTTGATATAAACCCTATACTGCTGACATGGCCATTAATTTAGTGACACATATAATTATAACTTATATAAATAATGAGCTGGAAATAAGTTAACGGCAAAAATTTTCAAATTTAATAGCAGTTAACTTGAGGATTTAATGTTTAGAAAAATAGAAGTTGGAGGATCCAATTAATTGAAATAATTCATTAGGTACTTATTGAAGAAAGTCGATAAGTTGAGGGACCCAAAGTGATTTTGGCCAAAAAATAATAGCCTACTTGATCCAATCAAGGACTATGTCTTCAGTCAATGGAGATATTCTCTCCATTCAAGAGCTCAAGGACCTGGCTAGGGTGGGTCCAAGTTCTGGAAGAGAAGGAACAATAGTGGAAGGTAACTCTAAAATAGCAAAGAAAGAAACCATAATCAATTGTGTATAGCTCAGATCTGCAATAGCACTCTGGTCTCCGTCCAATCTGCTCCTTCCTTTGCAAAGTATGAGATCTTGTGCAGGGTGAGCACTATGATCATCATTCTTGTCTTCTTCTTCTAATCTCTTGCTCTATTGATTTTATGTTCAAACAAATTATGAAACGGGATAAAACCCACACTAGGTTGAAAACTAGACTCAAACTATGAGGTAAAAGAAAAAAGTAACAAAAAATTAGGTCTTTGGATGGTTTTTGGCCAACAGATTGACCAAAAACCACCCAAATCAGTAGAAAAACTAAAAAAAAAAAAAGAAGGTGATGAACAGTGCATGTAAGGAGAAAAAAGCCATTGGGTTTCACAGAGCGTTAAGTTAAATTCATTTGGAATTGGGATTCACATGTTTGGATGAACCATGAGAATTGACATTGTAATGTTTCATTACTTTATCATATCTGTCATTAATAAATTTAAATCAAACTCGGTAATTGTCATTAATAAATTTGAATCAAACTTGATAGCACCATTAACTGTAATAATATGGATGTGGATATGAATGTAAATATCAGCATTCATGTTAGTATGTCAACATCTATATGACATCCCACACACGTTAGTATCAATGTCGGTACCTACATGAGCATTCATGTCATTGTAGTTTATTCACATACATTTTATAACTTGTAGTATCTATGTATGTAAATTAAAAGTAAAAATAAAAAATTAAATTTAATAACCTTTGAAATTATATTTATAATTATTTAATTATGTGCACGAGTATTACTGGATCCTAATTGAAAAGTTAAATAGATACAATTTAATTTTTTAATTTTTAGTTTTGAAAATATTTGATTATTTAATTTAAATTTATGTAAAAATTATAAAAATAATTATATTTTCTACATTTTAATTTTTAATTTTAATTTATTTTTGGAATTGAATATTCATTCCTAAAAATTTATAAAAAATAAAAAATTTAAGTGGAATTTTTATTAATTAATGTTTTCAATATTTTTAAAATTTGACTAATTATATCTAATTGGTCAATGTATAGAAGTTTTAGGATCAATTAATTAAATATATATTTTGAATTGAATTAAATTTTTTTTGAAAGCAAATATGGACTAATCTGCCAAATTTTGACAAATTAGTTAGATAATTGGCTGGAAAATTAATTTGCAAGTTAATTTGACTATCACGTCCAAGTTCACAGAACAAATTGCTATTTTAGCTTTTAAAATTCAAACTTGATTTAAATTATAAAATTTTATAAACTTCTGATTGGTTAACAAATAATATGTAAAAATATATTGAAAATTTCATAATTATTGTAATATATTCCTATATATCTTTTCAGCATTAAAAAATGAAAAATGTAAAAAATAATTATAGAAATCTTACAACTATTTATGAAGTAAAATATATCATAAAAATAAAAATTTTGCAATATAGCAGTTGTAGTAAGTCATTCTTTAATTAAAATTGTTTTTCCAGCCCCCGTAAGCGACCATCCACAGCCAGTTTAAGTTATCTATAGTTATCTATAGTTTTTAGTGCACCACACAACCCATTCTTCCTATTAAAAAATTAATAGACAGGCACACGAAAAGTGCATCTGACTTCCAACGCCAACCATCCTGCCTATTGCCATGGGTGTGGACAGCAACCAGTATTGCCAGGAGTTCTAAATCGTCACTAGAATGGATCTGGAATTTTAATGCCAGCCATCTTGTCCCACTCTTCTGGAGGGATGACATCTGCCATTATCTTTTCCTGGCCACGCCAAAGAATCTGAGTGCAATATTTGCACATCAAATTAGTAAACATGCATACAACAAAAAGTAAGTATTATATATGAACTTACTTTGTCGATAACCCCGAAATCTCTCGCTCTCCTTGAATCCATATAAAATGGTCTTTTCATTACGTTGGCAACAGTCTCCACAGACTGAGTAAAATGAAGTTACTCATTTAGTTATCAAATCTAGCACCCTTTTCAAAAATATTCAGAGAAAGTTAAAATGTACTCACATTTTCAGTGTGCTTAGCCAAAAGCTCAACAAGGGTGTCCCTATTAGTTATGGCCTGCAAAAGCAATTCTGGTAGTAGGAGAATATCCAAAAGTACAAATTTCAATTGGATTTACAACTATGACCTTTTAAGGCTCTCAAATCAGGCTACCAGAAAGTAGTCCAATATACATGGACCAAAAAAAAAAACCAATCAAAATCATAAATGCTTGCACATTTTAATTCATTAGAATACTTAAGAAGCATTTCTCGACGGACTGTCAAATCATAAGTACTAAGACAATGCACTTACAATGTTATGGAAAAAACAAGGAAATGCAAACAATGATATCCAGTTTCCACAAAACTATCATCCAAGCTACAACATAAACTTAGCTAACCTCTTTGGCACGAATGAGAACATCAGTTGCAGCCATCAGCCCTGAAGATGGGACTTTCGGTTGTTGGATCATGGCTGAAATAGAATTTAAAGAAAGCTTAACATCAAACTCAAACAGGTTCACAGCATACAAGAGTCCATATTGCAAATTTGACACGCAACTGCTATGTACCTTTTGCATGTGGCATCATAAACCGTTTGCCTTTTGTTCCTGCAGCAAGTAGTAGACAAGCCTGGCCAATAGCAGCTCCAACAGCAACCGTATGTATCTGTATGATGAGCACAACAACCTGGTTATAAAGCAAAAACATAGGACAAAGAGCATGCAAGCATACACTCACAGGCACTCCAAAAATCAGATTAGTCAAATAATTAAGACCCAATGTTCTTCAATAGAAGTATACAACTATTTAGATCATAATATTTCAGCAGCCTCCAACAAATAATTCTAAAGCCTTTAATTCATTACAATCACATTCAGAACTTAAGTTGCAGAAAACATGGCAATAATCAGCACCAAAATTAGCAATTTATACACCATCAAATCACTTAACAAACTGAAAACTGAATTCTGTTGGCTTCACCTTCACTATGATAATCCAAATGCAGCAGGCAAAAAAAAAAAAAAAAAAAAAAGCAAAAAGAAAGCTAACCTCATTTTTTAATTGCATCATTGAATCGTAGATAGCAAAACCCTCTGTTTCCATCCCCACCTGTAAAATAAACATTTTTTTCAATTCATTTCATGAAAGCATTGGCAAACAAATTTTTGGAACCTATTGCATGAAGAATTGATGGCAAAGAATTTTTTTTTGGAAACAATTACAATCAAAGAATTGATCAATAAGTCAAAAGAGAAAAGCATACCTGTATCAACATATTATTCATATCACTATACCAATTCTAATTGTTTCAAGACTAATTGAAATTTTCATAAAAAACTGAAACACTAATATGTCAAAGAACTCAAATCTGCAAAATTGCATCTCTGATTTTGTAAGCTAATTAAAAATTTTCACTGTCCAATGATCGGATGCTCAAGTTCATCCCACATCTGGTGTGGCCCAGTATCTATGGAGGCCTAAGTGAGGGCCCAAAAAGGTAACATCTCAGGTCAAGTACCACCATCCTAAATGCAAGCAGAAGGCAGCACTTCCCATGAACAGGTTCCATGGAATGCAATTTTCATGTGACATGACTGCAGAACCACAATGCCCATGGTCCTGCACTTGCATCTCAATAGTAAAATATATTTTGAGAGAAATACTCTACCCCAGCATAAGTAACTCTCTAAAGTACTGACAGTTCACGATATTCACATAGCACCAGGATTTATCAAACTGAACCACTGAGAACTGCAATCAATTAAACCTTTCAAGACTCCTCATCTCAGCTAACTTGACAATAAAATTCAGTCTCATTGTTTACTCTTCTCCATGAAACTGTTTATGCAATAAGTTATAGGATACAACTTTGGTTTATAGTTCATACCCACTCAAGTGAAACCTATCATAGTAAAATCCTAAAGTGGTCAAGCCAATATGGAAATATCCCATAAATTCATACTATCCTAATTTAACATCATCAGGAAAGATCAATCAGAATACTTAAAAAAAAAATAGAGGCTGCAAAAAAATAGCCAACATAAAGCAATATCAGTGAACCAAGCTCAACCACCACGGGATAGCAACCAATGTAAGCAAATTTACATCATTTGGGTGACTGTTATAATTTATGAAGTATCCTTCAACCACATCTCATTTCAAACATAAATGGTGACATGCTGCAATATAATGTAATGCAACTCTTACTGTTTCACCATCATCACGAGTTGTTCCTGTAGAATTTATGTACAAATAAATTGGTTCTTTGGGATCCACCCACTGCAAATACATCAATTCAGCAACAACAAGCTCTGTGACAGCAGGGACTAACTGGAAGAAACAAAATGATCAAGTTACATCAAAAACTTTCAACCTTCAAGCAATTAAACTTTTTTACTCCAAACAACAAAGAAAAAGCGCACTTACAGGCATGCCAATATAAACTATTCTGCCATGAAGAAGCAACGAAGGCAAGTCCGGTGGTGGCTTCCTTGGCCTATGCTCGTTGTACGATACAGATCGCTCAACCTGAAGAATTCAATCAATTAAATGCAAAATTAAACAATTTTTTCAAATCAATACAATTCAAAGAAAAAAGTTGATGAGACTTTAAAAGTTTACCTGAGCGGGAGTGGCCATGAGCTTGGGAGAGTCAAAGAGGTCAAGAAATGGCGGCGTATCGGAACTGACAGGGCGGTCGAGGAGTGAGTCCGGTGAATTGGCAGCTATAGAAGCGAGTTTCGATAGGAAAGGGTCTTTAGGGTTGATAGGGGGCATAGGAATTTTAGCTGAGCTTCTTGCATTCATTGAAGAGCAATTGATTCTAAGGTTTCGTCTTTTGAGTGATTGAGAATTAGTAGAAGTTGAAGGTATCGAATAGGCTATCGGCGGTGCTCGCAAAACAGTAGCCATGGCTTCTTCTCAGTTTGCGTCTCAACTCTTTAGTTATTGCTACGACAACGAACTAGAAGTAGAACCAGTCTGTGACTGTGTCTATGTCTGTGGAACAGATGATGGGTCTGGCTGAAACGGTGTCGTTTAAAATTGATATTTTTTTAATTTCCCGCATCCAACTAAACGGTGTCGTTTCTCTTTTTTTTTTTTCCACTCAAAAAACCAAAGTGCCGTAAAAATTAAATAACAAAATGACCGCCAGAAGAACAGTTAAATGGCACCGCTTCACACAAGAAGGAAGGTCTTTTTATGTCATTCCGATATATTACTATTTATATGTCATTTTATTCGAGAGCTAGGTCTTTTTAACTTTTTGCTTCTTGATTTGCCGGCGACTACCTCTGCTTTAGCTTGAAGGAGGTGAGACTATCACTAACCCAGGATAGGGTGAGGCGGTAGTTCATTAAGGAAGGATAAGTAAGGGTAAGGAGGGATAAGGATGGAAAAGAAAATGGAGGGAAAGATAAATTATTCAACTCTTGTTTGGGAAGAAGTGAGGTGAGGTGAGTGAGGATTATATTAATAGGTTAGATATTTAAAAGACATAAATATCCTCAGTTATATAAAATGATATTGATTTTATTTTTTATTTTTTTATTTATTTTTAAAATATATTTTTTACACTTATTTTTATATTTTTACACCCATTTTTTATTATTTTTATATTTGTTTTTTATATATATTTATATATTTTTAATTTTTTACACTTATTTTTTATATTTTTTCCGTTATTATTTTTTATATTTATAACAATTAATAACAATAATAAACAATTAATAAAAGAAAAAAATCAATTAATAACAATAAAAAAAATACTGTGAACATTAGAAGAAAACTAAGTTTTAAGATAGTGAGGGTAATTTTGGACTTTTAAATTATAAACAATAATATAATGGGATAAAGACTATTTTGGTATCTATATTTTCACAAATTTAACAATTTGATGTCTGTACTTTTAAAAGTTACAATTCAGTTGTGCAATCGGTAAATTTGTGACAAAATGGTGTATCTAACAAGTTGGTAACAGGTTGGCTGTAAAATTGTATGGTTGGATACACCATTTTTACTAGTTGCACAACTAAATTATAACTTTTTAAAAAATACAGACACCAAATTGTCATAATTCTAATGTCACCAAATCATCAACCGGTTGGATACACCATTTTATTATAATTTTATCGATTACATAACTGAATTGTAACTTTTAAAAGTACATACACCAAATTATTAAATTTATGAAAGTACAGACACCAAAATAATCTTTATTCCTATAATTGAAAGAAAAAATTTGTAACACCCCTTCCCCTTCCTTACACCCTGATTTGGGGTGTAATAACAGTCTACTATTTTGCTGTAAGGAGTGTTAAGGCTTAACCTTCCTTGCCCCTCTTTCACCTCGCCTAAACCCTTCCCAAACAACCTCAAAAACATACATTCCCCTTACTTCCCCTTAATTCCCCTCGCCTAACCCCCATCCAAACAAAGCGTAAAATTCTTCTACTTTTATTCATTTGTCTATTTGTTTGTGACCATAAATGGTTGAAGAAACTAAGGCAATGGTACCTAAATCTGTGTTGAAGAAAAGGAAGAGAAGTGAGGACTGGGCTTCAGCGAAGAGCCAGGCACTAATCACTAAGAAATAGAAAGATGCTGAAAATAGAAAAATAATTTTCAAGAGTGCTGAGAAATATGCTAAGGAATATAAAGAACAGGTACAACAATATTATTTTTGATTGAGATTTTCTTATGCGTAAAATTATTGAGATTTGTGATCTGTTTTGTTTTGGGTTAATGATGATGCTATAGGAAAATGAGCTGATAAGACTGAAAAAAGAGGCCAAACTAAAAGGTTGTTTCTATGTTGAACCAGAGGCCAAATTACTGTTCATTATCCGAATTCGCAGGTAAGCTTAGATTGCAGTATTTCAATATTGTCATTCAATTTATTATCATAATTGTGCTGAATGGTGGTAGCATATTTTTCCCTGGTTTTTTTCTTTAAGTATTAACGCCATGGATCCAAAGACAAGAAAAATTTTACAACTTTTGCGTCTGAGACAGGTAATTTAAGTTGTCATTGGTTTTATAATTAGAATAAAAAGACACTTATGCAGTTATTTTTCAGTTAACTGAGGTGGGTGCCTGATATTGTTGCTGTTGCAGATATTCAATGGTGTCTTTCTCAAAGTGAACAAAGCTACAATGAATATGCTGCATAGGGTTGAGCCTTATGTGACTTATGGGTAAGCCAGATTTATATGTAACAATTCATTGTGTGCATTTACATATATGTGTCGCTGGCTATTTTTTATTCAATTGTGTTATCCCTCGCTGAAGGGTTCTTATCATTAATTATCGGAAGAAACATATATTATGAATATGCAACCTGTATTCATGGAGCATATTGGTGTATTTTTAGTTTTTTTATTCTTTTTTCATATTGTAGATATCCTAATCTCAAAAGTGTGAGGGAGCTGATCTATAAGAGGGGTTATGGAAAGTTGAACAAGCAAAAGATTGCTTTGACTGATAATTCTATAATTGAACAGGTAGCATGAACATATGTTCATCTAGTGATATATATTTCCCTCTTTATGTATTCATCTATATTGATTTATCTTTTACCGCAGGCTCTGGGGAAATTTGGAATTATTTGCATGGAAGATTTTATTCATGAGATCATGACTGTGGGGCCTCATTTCAAAGAAGCCAATAATTTTCTCTGGCCATTTAAGCTAAGTGCTCCATCTGGGGTTTGAAGAAGAAAAGAAACCATTATGTTGAAGGAGGTGATGCTGGAAATCGTGAGAATTATATCAATGAACTTATTAGGAGGATGAATTAGTTGTTTTCTTATGCATATTTATTGCATGTTTTGAGGGATTTGTCAAGGCCAGACTTGGAATTTTGCAAACATCTTCGGTCTTACGACAAGTTCTTTATAATGAAGTTGTTATTTTCTTTTCCTTATTTGAATTGTTAAAGTTTTATAGCTATGAACCATTCAGTTAGTTACTGATTGTTAAATTATTTTTTGTTTGTCTACTACTAAGCATCATATGAACTATATTTTGTTTGTCTACCATTTAAGCATGTTATGTGTGTGTATATATATATATAAATGAACTTTGTTGCTCTGCTTTTGGTAGAAACAACGGAGACTAACCTGTCCTCGCTCATAATCCTAACTCATTATTCTAACTTGTTGAGTGTCCACAGGGCACACTTTAGTCTTGAAGATTTTCTGTCCTAAAATGTCCCTATTTATTTTAGGGGAAAGTACGAAAAACCACTATGTGGTTTCACGATTTTAGACTTTTAAGTATGTGGTTTTTCTTATGATACTTTTAACTACGTGTTTTAGCCGTTACACACTTTTCAGTATATGTGTCTAACACCGTTAACTTCGTCCTATGTGGCACTGACGTGGACACTATGGCGCTGATGTGGACATTATGTGGCGTTGATGTGGAATCTATGTGGTGTTGACACGTAGGCACCATATCGGATGAAGTTAACGGTGTTAGACACATATACTGAAAAGTGTGTAACGGTTAAAATATGTACTTAAAAGTGTTACAAAAAAAATCACGTACTTAAAAGTCTAAAACTGTGAAACCACAGGGTGATTTTCCATACTTTTCCCTTTATTTTATTATTGATTGTTGATTGCTTAATAGCAATTGGCTTTTAGAGATTGTTAATTGAATTTGTGGTTCTAGAGAAAAGACTAGAGGGAACAAGTTATAAGGTGCTTGTTCTGATCTAAGTCGGTGTAGTCATGCTCAACCTAAATTAATCATTACTTTTTGGAATAACCCATATTTAAGCCCCTGAACTTAGGCACTTTATTTCACTGAGTCCCTGAACTTTTATTTGGTTTTAAAAGGTCCTCAAATTTTTATTTTTGTTTAGTTTAAGGATTAAATTAACACAGCTGACGAGATTGATATTCAAACTCTGTTAGTACGCGTGATGTACATAAGAACAACGTGACTAGGAAAGAAGATGCTCAAGGAAAAAAAGATAAAAAAGACAAATAACAATATAATAATATGCTTATGTTTTTTTTAAGGTACAAAAACGCAGCATAAGTGGGCAAGTTCAATGGAGAAGGTCGTCTCATGATTCAAAAGACAATCTGCTGATCTCCTTCGGATCATGGATGGGTCAAAGTGAACTCGGATGGTGCTTATAACAGCTCTTTGTTCCGCTCAATGGCAGATGGTGTTCTAAAGGATTGGTGTGAAAACTGGACGGGTGGCAAAAGACGACCACCACCAGCACCAGGGGAGGCAGCGGAGGAGGAGGGAGGAGTGGCGGTGGAAGAAGATTGGCCCATTGCAAGAAACGAGAAGTGAGACACAGCTTAGACGAATAAGAGGAATATAAAAAACAAAAACGAAGAAGAAATGCGAGTTTTGGTGAATGCCTTCATGGACGCGCATAGAGAGATTAGTGGATTTCCATGTGGACAAGTTGAGGAACATGATGAAACAACTAGTGATGACTCTACTGCTCTACTCGCCTATTATTTTTTTTAATGTTTTATTTTATTTTTTTAATGTGAATACAATTTAAGTCAATTTAATTTTCAGTTATCATTCTTATAAGGATAAATGTTTACAGAGATTAGATAAAATGGAGAGTGAAATTTCTCATGCCCAGGAAGATGTCAAAAGACTCAACAATGAAGTTCTAACAGAAGCTGCAAAACTAAAAAGCGCAGAAGAATGGTATTTTCTACTTGAAGGCTTAAATCAATCTCTGCAGTTGGAGGCAGACAATCTGACACAAAAGAATGCTACTGATCCAGTCGATAGCAAAATCAATAGCATAAAATCTGGAACACGGAAGGTGGAACTGGAACAACAGAAAAGTTCATGAAGATGAAGACGACAGTGATGAGGCTAAGGTGTAACATGCAAGCGTTCCGGCCATTTTGGAACGGACTCCAAAAATGATTTCTTGTGTTTTGGGTTAGGAACCATAACACATGGACAAAGTGGAGTGTACCATACAGAATCTGGTTCAAAGCTGTCTATGTGGAATATGGTTTGCTTGCTCATGCTGTAGAGGCTGAAGTATTGTCTGTTGCCATCTTAGATCACTCTGTTACGCATATTTCTAGTTATATCTTTGCCCGCTCTTATATACTAGATCCAAATGTCAAAAGTGTTATTTTTCAAGGAAACGAGGAAGTGGCACAAGATTCTCACGCAATCGCACTTCGAAGATCAATTGTAGCTGTGCTAAGAACTTCCTATATCTCGTAATTGTAGTCAAACTACATGATCAACTGGGAAAACTCATCGTGAATGGAACTTTTCCCTTTCTTCCTCTCTTAACTGGAATATTTGTCTCAGCAACTAAAAATATCGAAATTCATGTGGAATGGCATTGGAATCTCTAAGTTATTTACTTGCTATGTTGCTATTTATTTACATTAGGATATTTCAGCTATGTTGCAAAATTTCAAGAACCAGTAACACATGTAATTATAGCACAATTTCAAGAAGGAATGATCAAGAAACAAAAATTCACTCAGACAATAAATTAACATGGACTACTCGAATTACAGGTAAGTCAAAGGCTATTGAGCGTTTACCTTGGAGAAGCACCGATAAGGATGAGTTTCGAGAAGAGTTCAGGGCGTCTAATGGAGGCTAAAATACCAATCATAGCACAAACAGAGTGACCAAAATAAGCACAACGGCTGACATCAAAAGTATCAAGAATGTTGAGCAAGTCATCATTGTTTGGTCAGTGCCGAATCTCAGGCCTTGCCGAATCCTCTTCTTCTTCCATGCAGATCTGATCCCGTGAAAATGGCTGCTCTTGCTAATAAGTTTTGGGAAGAAGAAACTCAAGAGGAAGAAGAAGAAAGATCTGAATCCAAAACCTCAGGTCCAAAAACCAAAGAAGAAAAAGAAGACATGGCTTTCTAGTCACTGCCACGTTAACATTCTTGATGTCCCACATGTACATTCAATTAACAGTTTCCTCAGCTCCCATTCATAATTTAACAAATCTGTTAAAAAAGTCCTTAAACTAAACAAAAATAAAAATTTGA
>CATIWK010166280.1:0-16495 GCA_949634005.1 Mallotus japonicus
GTTGGATAATTTTACAACAGATAATTGCTTTCTGCTTGGATTATCTATTCATTGAGTACTTTTGTACTCATTTTACTCTATTTTATAAATGTTTTCAGATAACAGGGCTTGATAGTTGGTGAAAAGAGTTGAGTGGGTGTGGAGAAAAGTCTCAGAGTAAGGTTGCCCAATATCCTCATTAGAGGAGCATTTATTTAATTTTATTAAACATGATTTGAAAAGTGTAGAAGAGTAAGCTTTAGTATCTATCTCGGGCTATGTGAGACGAGATGAGATACTAATCGTCCACCTCGGGCTACGTGAGACGGGGTGTGATAAATGTTGAAATTTTACGCCTCTATGATTAGAATCTTAAATTAAGAAGTAATGATTAGTAAAATCCAAAAAATAAAAAAAAAATGAATGCTTTTGTTAATTCCTTCTAATTATGTTCTTAACAACTTATTCACCATCATTAAAAAAAAAATCAAAAATTTAATGTATGTTCTACTAAGGGAATTATTTAGCGTTAGCGTTAATTTGTTTCCAGATATTATGTACGTGGTCACTTTATTTAAGGGTCCAAATTCTATCACAATTAATTTGTAAATTAATTTTTATCTGATTTAAAAATAATTGTATTGTATAATTTTCACTTATTAAAAACTATTTTTTTTGATAGAATAAAAAAACTAGTTTTTAAAAATAGGAACTATAGCATATTTAGCATGTTATATGTCAGAGATTTTGATATATTCTTTTTTTTTTAAAAAAAGGAATAAAAAAGAATAAAAAGGAAAGTAGGAAGGAAATAAGATGATAAAGTTTGTTATAGTTGAGAAAATAATGAAGAAGAAGAAGAAGAAGAAGGAGCATGTGAGTTGACTCCTCTTTGGAAGCAATGTTGGTGACTCATTTGACTTTACTTTTTTTTTCTTTTGGTTGCTCTTGTGGACTATATATGATCTCCAATTATATCCTCTCACGTCGTATGTCCATTGTATACCGTTTTTAAAATAGATGATGGAAAATAACGCTTTATTTATATATTACTCATAAAAAATAATTCATTTTTTTTATCAAAATATTAATGGATGAAAAAAATAAGAAAATAATTTGAAATTTTTCTTATTTTTTATGTTAAATATAAAATGAGAAAATCAATAAGAGATTTGATTCTCATTTATTATTATTATTATTATGGTATTAAATTTAGTTGAATTCAAGGGAGCTTTGCACTTATACTTATAATGTATTTTTTTTCAATTAAAAAAACACGAAATAATAACATTATGCTAAAGAAAAGATAAAAAATAATTTAATATAATTGCATACAAAAAGAATTATCGAATCTTAATATTTCAATGTGATTGAAATTAATGTTTAATTTTCTTTTATGTAGTGCATGATTGAAATTAATTATTAAATTATTAGAATATTAATTTTTTAAACTAATAATTATCATCCATCAAAGGAAAGCTACCACAACAGAATATAGTTATGAAAAAAGTATCTTCACATCATTGAGTGAATCCCAACCCAATATGATAATTTTTTTTATTTATTAGTAAAGATAAGGCAGATGAAACATATGACCAAAATTAAAGGAAAAAAAACAAAAGAATTTCCTGCACATTTTTTTTTTTCCTTCATATATCGTTGGTCGGTCGAATGTATAAGATTGTCCTCATGTCTACGAAGGGAATTAAATGATGCATAATTTAAAGGATGTGAAGAGGAGCTGATCAACCAGATTTCCTTACAACAATAAAAGATTGTAACTAGATTAGGAAGAATTTGCTTTAAAAAAAAACGAGAAGAAAGAGCAAAGAATCGATCCATTGATCTGTTAGTATGCTGAAGGAGTCATATCACTTAACTATGCAACCTTCAATAAAATAATTAATTGTTTTAAATGTGGTAAATGTTGCATTTTTTTAGAATTTTTTTTCCTGTTATTTAGGTAATCATATGAATTTTAGAATTTCAGTTAACCACATATGTGGTACATAATTTTTTTAACATTTATTTCCATACACAAAATTTAAATTAAAAATTTTACTTAAACAATTAAAATTTTTGGTGGGTTGAACTAACAAAATATTTTGAAAGTGCTGTTTAATTACTAAGATTCTGGAATTTAGAAAATTTAGGATTCCTAACTTATTAATAATACAACTCACCGAAGGGAATAAAATTACTATTCTCTACCCAACCCCCCCACACTGATCACCAACGGAATCAGAGATATCAACGTAATATGGGATTACGAGGGATGTTCCTCCTTTCTGCTTTCCAACGATATGTATAGTATGAGATTTTTTCTCTTTCACCCAGAGTTAAGTGTTTCTCATACTAGTCGTATGAGAAACACTTAGCAAAGTGTTTTGTTTGGTAGAGCGAGAGAGCGCACTCCCCAGACTTGCTCCCCTATATCCCAAAAGAGGAGGAGGAGCAAGTCATGTAGAGGAAGCGAGCGAGCGAGATAGAGCTTCGTATATTGGTTGTTCTATAAAAGGTAGATCAATGGGGAAATTGAAAGAGAGGAAGGGGCACTTTATGAAAACAAACCTGTCAGTAAAGGAACCCCTTTCTAACACCTCAAGAACGACTTTACAGTTTTTTAAATACCAACTCTAGTTTAGAAAAAAGTTTCTTAGAAGAATAATTTTAATATGTTGGAATTAATTAATTATTTTAAAGTTTTTTACAACAATTACAAATTTTTCTGAAAATGAATTCTTTTAGTATGCGTACAAATTTTCTATCAATATGTCAAAGATTGTATTTTCTCAATAATATTGTCAATTAGCACCTATATATGTCAATAATTCAAGTGGGTAAGCTATGTTTTTGTAGTTTTGTGATAATTCTTTTTTTTTTTTTGGGGTATTTTTGTGATAATTCAGTTTGCATAAACATAACATTTGATATGAAAATACACATAATTAACATAACATTTGTATATTTGTGAGAACAATATTACATATCCGTTATATCAATTTATAAAAAATCAAAGATATTATATAATTTATAGGTATTTCTTGTTAATATTGATAAATGGGACAGAATTATATGACCGACATTAACCAACTTTCACAGAATTAAAGACACGTAACCCAAAAAAAAAAAAAAGGCAGATTCTGCAAAACAAGAAACAACAGAAGGAAAATCTTTGCTCAGGTATATAACAAAGAGAGATGGATTTTTCGTGGACATTTCCTAAAGTCATCTTTTCAGCTTGTCGTTGTAGATGAGGGGACCCCGTTGGAGCTAAGAATTGCCAAACACTCCCTTACCCTTTCACTACATTACACCAAAGAGTGGGCGGCCTTGTTCTTTAACCTACCCTACATCCTTTTTTTCTTTTTTGTTCTTTACTTATTATTACTATTTTAATTGATCTATACGTTTTTGCTAATCAATAATTAATGATATATTGTTCGAAAAAAAAAAATTAATGATATGCTTTCTCTATAAATAAATACAACTAGTAGTGCCTAGCTGATGATTGAGATTCTCCACCACCACACACTTCTTCTTCTTCTTCTTCTTCTTCTTCTTCTTTTTCTCCTTTCAAGTTTTGTAAGTTTTATGGGTCTTTTTCCCCAACATACTTTCTCGTTCTTTTTTTTCTTCCACCCATTTGTTGCTGCAATAAAACTTACTATTCCTCTCCTTGTTCTGTAATTCTTTGATCATCATCAACAAATGTACTTCCATTACCATTACTAACCACTAGCTAATTATTAATAATCCAAGAAATCTCCTATTACACTAACAAAAATAATAGTAAAAGCAAGATGGGTTCGTTCTCTTCTTTATTTGGTAGTGTGTTCTTAATTAGTCTAACTTGTTCCTCGATTTTTAAAGGTGAATTTTAATTTCATTTCTATATATTTAGTTAATTTTATGATTAGAAATAATTTTAATTCAGTAAGAATGTGCTTACGAGCTTATAATTGTACTAATCAAACAATTATAAGCTTGTTAAAAGTTTGTACGGTCATGCTTACTGAACATTTCTTATTAAAATGAAATCACAATATATTATGATTTATGACTTCATTTTTTAATTGTCTTTTTTGTGTATCAGGTGCTACAAGTGCAACATTCAAACTAGTTAACAAATGCGATTACACAGTATGGCCAGGAATCTTGGGCAGTCCAAAACTAGACACCACAGGCTTTGAGCTACCGAAAGGCAGCTCTCGCTCCTTCCAGGCTCCCACAGGCTGGTCTGGGCGTTTCTGGGGCCGAACAGGCTGCAGCTTCGACAGCTCCGGTCATGGTTCTTGCTCCACTGCAGATTGTGGCTCAACCCAACTTGAATGCAACGGCAAAAGCGCTACTCCGCCGGCCACTTTAGCTGAATTCACACTTGGTTCTGGGTCACAGGATTTTTATGATGTTAGCCTTGTTGATGGCTATAACTTGCCTATGGTAGTTGAAGTGAATGGTGGGACTGGTGAGTGTGCTTCCACAGGCTGTGTGACTGACCTTAATAGGAATTGTCCGAGTGAGCTGAGAGTTGAAGGCGGCACTGCCTGCCGGAGTGCCTGTGATGCTTTCGGTAATCCAGAGTACTGTTGCAGTGGTGCCTATAATTCACCGTCTGCCTGTAAACCTTCTATGTATTCAGAAGTATTCAAGAGCGCGTGTCCGAAATCTTATAGTTATGCTTTTGATGATGCTTCAAGTACTTTTACGTGTACTGGTGCTGATTATACCATCACATTTTGCCCCACTTTGCCAAGGTAAATTAGTTCATTCATGCCACCGTAATTGGTTTCCCTTTTGGTACAACTCTAGAATTTTTTTTTTTTTTTTTTTGGGCCAGGGAGGTGAGGGGGAGGGGATCAACCTCTAAATGAAGTCGATCCAGTGTTTGAACCTAACCAGTCCTAAACGGGTAACTCGACATTTAAATATTTAGGGACGCTGTCCCTATGACTTGAACCCATAACCTCAAAGCTCATGGGTTCCCCTTTACCACTTGAACCAAGTGGTTGGGGCAACTCTAGAATTTTACCTCAGTATTTGAAATCATTAGATTAATTTACGGGTAAAACTTAAATGCATATCATAAATTATTTTATTGTTTACGTCCTGCACTAAAATGGGATTACTTGCTGCTTTATTACCAGTTCAATTATACTTTTCTTGTTTATAATCAACTTAATTGAAGTGTAATTAAGGGTGAACATTTGGTGGATTTTATTTTTTTTTTCAAATTGATCAATTTTCTAATTTTTAAAAATTAAATTGAAAATTGAATCAAATTAGTTCGGTTCAATTTTCAGTTAATTGAATTATGAAAAATCAAAAAATATGGTTTTAAAATTCCAAATTTAGAATCTTGTGGACTAAAATAAACATATATTCTACCAAATTACACGTATTTTATATAATTTTCATTATATATACCAAATCAAAATTATCGGTTTTCATTTTGATTTTCGCTCTAGTTCGGATCTTTCTCGCCCCTACCTATAATTTTGGAGTAGTTGGGGTGTCGGTTATATAGATTTTTTCCCCCCATTTGACAGACTTTGGACTACATCTTTAAAGAGTGCCTCCGCTAAGTGCTTAGGCCAACTCAATGGTTAACCATCAAATTTATTAGATTTAATTTCAATACATTTAATTGACTATTGAATGTACAATAACATTTTTTTTTTTTGATTTAAATGTATCCTTGTGCAGTCTAAAATCTGCAAGCGATTCAAATCCAAAGACAACAGGAACAAATGAGCCAAGCACAGGAGGAACAGGAGAAGGGGTTGCAGGGTCTACCAACTCAGAATCAGGTGAAGTAGAAGAGGCTGCATTAGCAAGTTCATGGCTAGCAAGTTTAGCAACTGGAGACTCAACAAGAACCCACCAACACCACTCTCTTTCACTTGTCCAATTTGCATTAGTTTTGGCCACATCATCTCTCATTCTTTGCTACATTCATTTGTAGCTGGCTACCTAAAGTCTCTCTTTCCATCTCTTGTCCCTGATAATTGGTGATCACTTTTTCAATTATGGAAAAGTTTGAGAGTGAAGTTAGAATTGAAAAAGGATTCAAGAACATGGTGACCAATCAATTATGAAAGTTTGACAAATCAAGATTTCTTAGAGACCCACTACCAAATCTTGCATATTTTATGTTTAACACATCATATAAATTATATGTAAAACATATTATGATTTTAGAAATAGAATGCATTTCTCTTTCATTTGTTCACTCTTATTATTTTTATAATTAATAAAAATGTCAATTCATCGAAAAACGATATAATAAACGAACAACCTTCCACTTTCAATCAGATGAAAATTAATTTTATAAAATAATGACAGAATTTTTATTCCATATCTTAAAATATTTTTTAAAAGAAATGAGCCATATCTTAAAATATTTTTTAAAAGAAATGATTACTCAACTATTCTCTTGTATATTAATTTTTGGCCTATTAGTGAAAAAGTTCCAAGCATTTTCAATCTTTTGCAATTTAATTTTAATTTTTTAATTTTTACAATAATGTTCTAATTTTAAAAATTATTTACAATGTTAGCACATTAATGAATCTTGTCATTATAAATTTCAAAAATGCTGAGTTGGCGCTAAGTTGTCATGTTAGCAACCTAGCAGATCATGTACACTCATTTTTGGATTGCTAGCATGACAATTCAACGTCAACTCAGCGTTTTTGAAATCTATTTTGATCAAATTTATTAATGTACTAACATTGCAAATAATTTTTAAAATTAGAACATGCTTGTAAAAATTAAAAGTTGGAATTAAATTACAAAAGATTAGAAAGGTTTGAATTTATTTTACTAATAGGCCTTAATTTTTTAATTGCATTATTTATAGTGACTTCAAAGTTAAAAGAAAAAAAAAGAATCATTGAAGAAAGGATAATGGTCAATGTCTACTCGCAACATTTACTCTTTTACTCTCTATTTTTCTATAATTACATTTAAAAAATAAAAAAATATTTATAAATTATAAATGTTTAATTTTTTTAAAAAAATAAATATTAATTAATATTAGAAAAAACTATTAAAATTGCCCGTTATTGTCGCGATACTTATCGCTGTCCATGAAGAAAGTTAAAGGAAAATATGTCTTTGAGAGGCGTCAGTTTTTTTTTTTTTTTCTCATTTACAAAAGACTGTTGAAAACATGAAAGTGAAAAAAGTGGAAGCTGTTGATGTGAATCTTGAATGTGGCAAGACCACTTTGTTGGAATTTTGCAATTTGTTTGCTACAAAAGGTTACATGGTTTCTCATTTCCTTTGCTTTTTTGAGCTCATTTTGCAAGAAAAGAGAGTAGAAAAGAATGGAAGGAATTTATTTATAAAGCAAAAAATGGACCCCCCCCCCCCCCCCCAAAAAAAAAAAAAAGAAAAAGTAAATAAAATTAAAATGTAGAATCAAACAGCAAAGAAAAATTAGTCAAAAGAACACTAAACTTTTCTAAGAAAATTTTTATAACAAAAATAATTTAAAAATCATCAATTTATTTAAAGCTTTGCACGCAGTAAACAGGTTTTTTTTTTTTTTTTTTTTTTTTTGGCCTTTAACGAATCGGATTCGTCTTTTTGTAACATGCTGCTGGTCACTTTTTGCACAGATTAGCTTCTGGCAAATTACGATATGGCAGCTACTGAAGATTAATTATTCATATGTGTCCAGATATTTTATCATGAATGAGATATTTCCAAGTAAAAAATGTATATGTAGGTGATCAAAAAAAAAAAAATGTATATGTAGAGGTAAATTGATGACAATGATAAATTAAAGAAGAATCAATCATTGCTCTCTTTAATTGTTTCTAAAGATCAATCAATTGCTAGTTAATGGCAATTCTTGAATTGTTTCTTTTTGGGTTCATTAACGATATTATTGATATATAACAGTGAAGTAGTAGAAAGTTAGCAACAATAGGAACCCAAATCATGACATATGTGCTCTTTCTACAGACTCTAAGATGGCTATTGGTCGTAATCATTATATCAAATCAAATTGGTTCATGACATCGAATTGCAATAATCATCCATTTCATTTGAGCAAAAACGATTAAAAAAACAAAAACAAAAGGTCTATTCATTTGAATGATGTTAGAGTAAATTTGCAATTGATATGGTAGAACCCAACAACTTGTTGGTTGTGACTACCCAAGATTTATGGTAGGCATAACAAGTATTCAAATTTACTTTTTCCAAATTGTTTAGTGAAAAACATATATCTAAATTAAATAACCTTCTCTAGTTGTATTGATATAAATATATAACTAATAACTAAACAACCTTCTCTAGTTGTATTGATATAAATTTATAACTAATAAAAATACTAAATAAATAAACTACTTCTCTAGTTGTATTGATATAAATTTATAACTAATAAAATACCAAATAAATAAACTAGTATTGGTGTAACTTAGGGGCGTAACTGAGACGAATCGAGCCGAAATTTTAAAAGTTCAGATTTGGCTCGTTTAAAAATAATGAACTTGAGCCAAGCCCAAACTTATTAAATTTTCAAAACTTTGGTTCAAGCTCGGCTCAGGCTCAAGTTTGACAAGCTCAAATCGAGCTCGCGAGCTAGGCAAGCTCAACACATAGTAGTTTGGTCCACCACAACTACTTGACTCGGCTCGCCTTTTAACTACATAATTTGCACATATGCTAGACAACAACATTTTACAGACTATTCATTTATATTTCATTTATCTCATTTTCAATATGAGATCTTATATTGTAAAATTACACACCATAAAAAATTTATATTCTCCTTACAACTTTTTTTTTATTTTTTATTAAATGTGAGATTTTAAATATCAACATTATACACTATCGCCACATACGATTCATGCATTTTCTTCCAACATATTTAATTTTTCAAACTAAAATTAAATAACTAATTATGATTGAGTTTTAGTTTCTAAAATTTATAATAACTTTTATATTTTTTTTGAACTAGTACCATTTCAAAAAAATTTGTGAAATTTTAGTTTTTACAATGTTTCACTTAGATAAAAAAATAAATAAATCAATAAATCAATGGTGTTTCACTTTTTTATTATTTTTATATTTAAATTATTTTTTAAAATTTTTTACTTATTAATCTCTTGTATTTACTTAATATTGTTATTGATGTTAATATTAATTTAAATTAAAAATATATAATTTAAATTATATTTAATAATATTTATTTACTTAATACTGCATTGCTATTTCATTATATTTACTCAAAATTATAGTTACTTAATACTAACACTAATTTATAAAAAAATTATATGATTTCTTATTATACTTAATAATTTAGGCTTTATTTACTTAATACTAAATTAATATTATATAATATTTACTTGATATTATATTTACTTCATAATTACAATATAATGCTATACTTTATATTAATTCCTTAATGCTATACTTTATATTAATATTACTTTACATCAAAACTATATAATGATTATACTATATAATGATTATTATGAATATATAACTTCTATTATACATAGTAATTTAAATTATATATAATTGTTATTATGATTATATAATTTTTATTTAATACTACCACCTAATAGTAATATTTAAATTAACAAGTAAATGGGTCTGTTCACGAGCTGGCTTGAGCCCGTTCACGAGCTTATTTGTCAGCTGGCTCACGAGTCTACGAACGAGCATGTTCGCGAACTTAAACGAGCCAAACTTGAGGAAGCTCAGGCTCGGCTCGTTTAGCTTACGAGCCTCAAAATAAAGTTTGGACTCGACTCGTTTAGTTTAATAAGCAAACTCGAACGAGCTTTTTTTTAGCCGAACTCCAAGTGAATCACGAGCCGCTTACACCCCTAGTTTAACCAAAAGGCCTTAGAAAGTGTTCCGGGTTCAATTTCTAAGTAATGCATAGTTAAGAATTTATTATTCTTTCCTTCCACTACCAATAATAATAACAATAACAACAACAATAATAATAGTTCTTATTGATAATTACAATGGGCTATTTACACTCATGGTACCCAAATTTATCTGTTGATCTATACCCAACTTTCATTTTTTTTTCGAACAATATTTGATTCATTAACAAAGAGAAGAATTACAATGAGTTACTAGAAAGATCACTTTGCAAAAGAGATTACAATTGAGGATGAACATTAAAGCATTGATCTAAAATCAATAAATTATCATGGTGCTTGGATATCCAATCCGTAACTTTATTTGCAGATATGTGGATGAACCGAATGGAGATATTGGGATTAATAGTGAGAATCTGTCTAATATCATGAACAAGAACAGTAGCCTCCCAAGGAATATCATCGGAAGGAGAAAGACAAGCCTGTACAACTAGCTTGCAATCATATTCTAGAATAAAGCTTTGACCTGTGAAGCTATTAGCAAACTTTAGACCTTCACGAATAGCCATTAATTCATATTGAAGAACTGAGTAGCTAGGAGAGTGTTGGGAAAATGCGAATTATGCTGCCCTGGGAATTCATGCAGACATAAGCCAACTTACTGCTATGCATAATAGAAGAGAAGGAAGCATCACAATTTATTTTAAGGACTCCCTCGGGAGGAGGAATCCAAATAGAATGAGTAGAATTCTCAACAACAGATTAATAATTTCGATCAAAAGAGGCAGAGATGGATGACCACTATGCTTGGATTTTGTCAATAATTCATTTTGGATCTTCAACCTTACTATTAAATACCTTGAAGTTTCTTATCTTCCATATGAACCAACACACACCAGCGAGAAAATTAATTAAATCAAGTAGACCATTATTATTCAACATCTGATGCATAACTTTCCACTAACTAGCAAAAGAACCAAACCTAATGGCATTTGGCATATAGCCAACCAAGCTTCCGAACCAAATTAATTGAGAATGCTCACAGAGATACAACATATGTTCCAAAGTTTCAATGGATTGAGAGCACCTTGGGCAAGAAACATTATTATTACAACCTCTATACATCATACCTTCCCCTGTTGGCAACGCATTCCTCATGCAAAGCCATATGAAATTTGTAACTTTAGGAGGGGTGCGGAGAGACCAGACAATTTTCCACCTTTGAGAATTCAAACTAGAAGCTCGATATGGGATGGATTGCTTACTCTTTAATAGTCGATAAGCTGACTTTACTGTGAAGCGACTAGATTTTTCAAAATGCCAAATAAGAGTGTCCCGACCTTGTTGATGGGAGGAAGGAATGGGAATACTTTTGATAGCTTTGCACTCTTCTTCATCAAATAATCTTCGAAGAAGTTCTCCATTCCATTGAGCACTCTGCCTGTTAATTAAATCACTAACCCAATGGATATTAGAATGAGGTGGTTTAAGAGATTTAATACGAAAATATGGCAGCAAAGGGACCCAAGAGTCAGTTCATGGGTTGATATTCGAACCAGAATGAACATTTCATTTGGTACCTTCTTTTAAAACCTCTCTCCTATAAAGAAGACTACACCATAACCATGATGGACGAGAGCTTTGTTTAGTAGATAGAAAATCAGTATAAGGAAAATAAATTCCTTTTAAAACTTGAGCACTTAGAGAATCAGAATTTTTTATAAGATTCCACTCGAGCTTCGCAAGCATTGCCTTGTTAAAATGCTGCAATTCTCAAAAACCCATTCCACCACTGAATTTGGATTTAGTCAGAGCAGTCCAATTGACCCAGTGTATTTTTCTATCAGTAATATTCTGAGACTACCAAAAATTCCATATGAGTCTTTCATTTTCATGAATAACACACATAGGCAAACAAAAAACAGCCATAACATAGGCAGGTAAAGATTGGATGACAAATTTAATTAGAATTTCTCTCCCGGCTTGTGTTAGAAACTTGTAACACTAAGAGTGAATTTTTTATTTGGCCTTTTTAATGAGATAGTCACATAGCATTCTTCTTGTCTTAAACCAATCCAAAGGAATCCCAAGGTATTTAGAAGCATAGCTAGATTCTGCAATCTAAAAAAAATTACAAATATTAGATTTAACTTCATTTTTTACATTGGAACTAAAGAAGAGCTGAGATTTGTGAAGATTTAACTTCAATCCAAATTCATCAAGAAAAGCTTGCAGAACTCCTTTTATAGCTGCTGATTCTTCAATGGTAGCTTCATTAAAAAGAATAGAATCATCAGCAAATAATGAGTGAGTTAGAGTAGGAGCATGTCTAGCAAGCTTAATACCTTTGATGGAGCCAAGAAGATTGCTCTTTATAAAAGCATATGATAAAGAGTCAACAACCACAATGAATAAATATGGAGATAATGGACTCCTTGACGCAAGCCCCTATATGGAACAAAATAATTAGTAGCACTGCCATTAATAGTAATTGAGTAACGCACTGTAGTAATACATTGCTAAATCCAATCAATCCATTTTCTATGAAACTAAGCTGAATCATTACTAACTTTAGAAAATGCCAATTAACACTATCAAAAGCTTTAGCAAAGTCTAGCTTTAAAGCATAATAGCCTCTCTTACCTTTGAATTTAGTCTTCAGAGCATGCATAACTTCATGATTCAAGATGATATTATCTTGAATACTTCGTCCCTTTGAAAAACCATTATGCTGTGGACTGATGATATCGGGAAGCCATGGCCTTAAGCGATTTGCAAGAATTTTGGAAATTATTTTGTAAAGAAAGTTACAACAACTTATTGGCTGATAATCATTAAAAGATTTGGGATCTTTGAGACTGAGAACTAAAGCAATAGATGTGTTGTTAAGTTGGAGAGGCAAACTCGAGGAGGAGAAAAAATTTTGAACTAATGCCACCACATCTTCTTGAATAACACTCCAATGATTTTGAAAGAAAGCTCCAGGGTAACCATCAGGGCCTGGAGCTTTAAATTTTCCTAAAGAGAATACAGCTTTTTGAATTTTATCTCGACTAACATATTTGACAAGCTCTTCATTCATATGTTCAGTGACTAAATAAGGAATAACATTCAAAGCTTGTCTTGAACGTGGGAGCAACCATGCTTATAGATATTCCAGAAATGGGCAATTGTAGCTTGTTTAATTTGATAGTCATTTGAAATCCACTTCCCTGAAGAGTCAATAATCTTTGTAATTTGCTTCCTTTAACGTCGATGTATGATTGTAGAGTGAAAAAACTTCGTGTTTTTATCACCTTCCTTCGGCCATTGAACATGTGCTTGTTGAAACCAATAAATCTTTTCCTGCTCCTGTAATTTGTTGATCTTATTCCGTACGTGATGATCTTCTTTCTTTTGCTACCTATCATAATCTCCTGACAGTAAAACATCCAACTGAGATTTTAATTGATTAATCCTCAGTTGGCAATTTCCCCTTTCTTTCTGACCCATCGGCACAACTCCGACTTTAGCAATTGTAACTTCCTTTCTATAGCATATTGCCTAGGAAGAGGATTAACTTGCTTGTCCCAACTTTAGCAATTACTTCCTTCCAGCCTTTATCAAGATCCCATTTGGCCTCATACTTGAAACATTTCTTCCTTATTTTAGATTTGGAATCCAAAATAGGAAGTATCGGGCGATGATCAAAGTCTAAGTAAGGCTGATGATAAACAGTAGCACATTCATATTTCATTCACCATTTTGATTTTCTAAACACACGATCCATGAGAGCTTGAATGTTGTCCTCCCCAACTTATTTGTTATGCCAAGTAAACAAGTTTCCCTTAAAACCCAAATCCAGAAGATTACAGTCATCTATTAGCTCTCTAAAAGGCTTTAATTGTGCTTGAGACAAGCAAATTCCTCCATTTTTCTCATGAATATATAAGCAAGAATTAAAATCCCCAATCAAAACCCAAGGGATCTAAGATTTAAGATCTAGAGAGCGTATGTCATTCTAAACTCTTGCCGAAGCTCCCTTCTTGGGTCTCTATATACACCCGTAAAATGTCATAATTCATCCATTGTGATTAGAGCATCTAAAGTGTCTGGACATACCTCTGATTTGCACGCCCCACTTGCATCCCACTAGAGTGATAAGCCTCTCGATTTTCCCACTGGATCGATATAAACACTGTTACTATAATAAAATTTAGACCTGAGCTCTTCTAATTTTAATTTGCTCTGCTTAGTTTTTATTAAGAAGAGTCTGTGAATTGAACAAAAATCAGCTTAGTTTTTATTTAGCTTATGAACAAAAATTAGTTGACGGAGTGTTCTTCGAGTAAGTGACTGCCCTAAGCCTTGATAGTTCCATGACAGAATTGACATTGATAAGAGAGCTGTGGTGAAGGGTCTGTGGAGAAAGAAAAGGCTATGGTGAAGAGTCTGTGAAGAAAAGCTATGGAGAAGCTATGGAGAGAAGAAGAAAGCATTATTGAGCATTGTATATCTATCGCTACCCAACTTTCATTTAATCACTTAAAACCCTCCAACCTTTGATTTGGGTCCCACTAAATTACCTGACGACATATTCTGATCATCAGTGATGATGTGGACATTGACGTGCCAAAAAATTAGTTTTTTTTTAATATAATCCAACCTATAGAATGGTTGGACATGTGGACATTGATTAATGACGTGACCCACTACTTCTCTCTCTGCTCTTTAATCTCTTAACTTCCTAAGGAAATTTAATATATCTTTGTCTTACCATTTTTCAAAAAAAAAATGAAAGAAATCCAACCTACATTTATCTCTCAGATATAAAATCTATTATTTCCCAATGTTGTTAAAATCGTACGATTCGTGAGTCGAATAGTACGAGTTGGATCGAGTCACACTAAAAACGAGTCAAATATGTTGGTGAATCGAAAAATATGCAGAATCGTAGGAGAATCGACGTGAATCGACCGAATCGATATAAATCGATCGATTCACATCTCAGATTCCTAAAACACAATTTAATCCCATCGAATAAATAGATCATTAATGATTAAAAAAAAAGATAGAACAGAAGAAGAAGGGATGTTTTATACAATATTCACACTGTGAACAAGCAAAAAAAAAAAAAACCTTGCCTCCCATTCTCTGTTATTTAACGCAGATTAACAACGAACCAGTGGTACCAGCTGATGCTTTTCTGATACCAGCCTTACCACTCACCACTCCAGTACCTGGTAACTTTCTATTTCTCTTCTATTTTCTCCGTGCTCTTTGTTTACTCTGTGTCTTCTTTTGTTCTGTTGCGTTCTCTTCTTTGAACAGGTTCTAGTTCTGCTTTGTTTTTTTCTCTATGTTTATGCTTTGAATTTCTCTTTCCTGGGTCAGATATTATATTGGCTTTGGAATGCTTTATATTTTATATATTATGGATATTATAGTGGTTTTGGAATGCTGGACGTTAAAGGCTTTTTGTTTTTTGTTTTTGGCTTTTTTTTGGTTAATGCTTTGGTGACATTCACATTTCACATGACATCCACTTACACACACCTGACACTAACATACACACACTCATGACACACTCACCTGCTGACACCACTTATTTTTTCATGGACACACACACCACTTACTTTTCTCTACTTTTACCGTAGGGTACCTACTTCAGCTCTTCCAAATAGTCCAATTTTTTCTCTAGGGGTGAAAACATTTACTACTAAGATATTCATTCTATTTATAATGGTGTATGTGGAACAGGTGGAAATGGGCATTTCAGTTTATTTTTCACAATTTTTTTTATTATTTTCAAACACATAACAATTGATAGGCCGAAAATTAATCATAGACGAAATAATTTTTTAAAAAAATAATAAAGTTCCAACAGTAGAATAGTACTTTATGCACTCAGTGGCACTAATTTATAAATTTAGCAAGGCATTTCATATCTATATAAATATTATTTTTACTATTTAAATAGTGTCTGTTACGATTAATAATTTAATAAAACAAATAATATTTTTATATTTGAATTGACATTCATTTCTAAAAATATTTTTTTCTCATCATATAGAATTAATAATTAAATTGATGTATTATTTTTTTGTAGGTTATTTTTTGTTCATATTATTGAAATATGACTTCAAGATCAAAAAAAGGATCTACAACTAGAACTAGTGATCCTACTTGGGAGCATTATTCTAGAGTTAATGATAGTAGAATGCATGTAAAATGCAATTATTGTGGACTTGAAAGATGGGGAGGGATAAATCAAATGAAACATCATTTAGCGGGTGATCATGATAATGTTGCTCCTTGTACAAAATGTCCTGAAAATGTGAGGGAGCTTTTTATTAAAAATTTGAGAGAAATAGAAACACAAAAAAAAAATGCAAATGAATGTTTTGAAGTAGGTGAAGGAGAACAAGGAAATCAAAATTTAGTTGAAGGAAGAAAAACTAGTATTGATTCATTTGTCAATAAAGGGAAGGGCCTTAAACAATATACTTTGAATGCAATGGTAAAAGATAGAGAACCCATGATTCAAAGTATATGTAGATTTTTATATGGACATGCATTGCCTTTTGTCTTAGTGAAGAGTCCATTATTTGCTTCTATGGTGGAAAAAATTGGTGAATATGGTAGGGGTTTAAAACCTCCTAGTTATCATGAGGCTAGAGTCACAT
>CATIWK010166385.1:0-25082 GCA_949634005.1 Mallotus japonicus
AATTTTATAAGAGTTAGTGTAAAAAATAAATATCATACACATTTTTTTATGCTAATTTATTTATTTCTAAACTATTTGGAGACAAATGAAAACTAATGTATAGTTTCAAATTAAAATTAAATAATGGTAAATTTTGATCAATAAATCCAACATACAGGACCTTTTTAACAATTAAGCTAACAAATAAATAACCAAAATTAAAATTTATCTTTGAAATCAGATGAAAATAATATTAAAATTATTAATTGGAATCAACTAATAGAGTTATTCTCACTTAAATAACATTTTAAATTTGAATCGTGATATATGAAGTGCATTAAATAAATTATTAAAAAAACTTATCATTCTTGTGATTTTATTCAAATTAAATGGTATTAATAAAAGTGCAATAAACTTTAAATAGTAATATTTAAAAAAAGTTAAAAAAAAAAAACTGAAGCCTTTGAAATTGAATCACTAGAACGTGTAATGCACGTCCCAAATAGCGCGTACGGTACAAAATTGAGCCGGCCTGTCCAACAGTCCAAGTCCTCTACCCGCGTCTTTATTTCGTAAAATCTCCGCTTCAATCTTTTTTGTTTATTTTTGCTTTCTTAGTTTGGTAGACCAAAGCAACAAAGTTAAGTAACACTGAACTACTTCTCTCTCTCACACACACAGATCGAATCATCGGAGCCGATAGATCGATAGATCGACCGACCAACGACGATGGCTAACGTCACCGGACGCGACAACTTCGTTTACATCGCTAAGCTCGCTGAGCAAGCTGAACGCTACGACGGTATAATAATAAGAATAATAACAATAGCAGCAATTTGTATGCATTAAATTTATTTTGTAGGGATTTGACTTAGTTTGAGTTTGAATTGTGGTAGAAATGGTGGATATGATGAAGAAAGTAGCGCAGCTAGATGTAGAATTGACAGTAGAGGAGAGGAATTTACTCTCAGTAGGTTACAAGAACGTGATCGGTGCGAGGAGAGCATCGTGGAGGATATTATCGTCAATTGAAGGAAAAGAGGAAAGTAAAGGAAATGAAAATCATGTGAAGAGGATTAAAGCATACAGAGAGAAGGTTGAATTGGAGCTTTCGAATATTTGCAATGATATTATGATTGTTGTTGATGAGCATCTTATTCCTTCTTCCTCTGCTCCTGAATCTACTGTCTTTTATTATAAGATGTGAGTCGCTACTGCTTTATTGAATCTACTGAAATAGTTTTTCTTTTTTTCTTTCTTTCTTTAAGATCTTGGAGTCGGAGATTCAAATTATTTGAATTTTTGGTTTGGATTGATATGGGTATTGTGGGTGGTGGTTGCAGGAAAGGGGATTATTATAGGTATTTGGCAGAGTTTAAGAACGGAAATGAGAGAAAGGAAGTTGCTGATAAATCAATGAAGGCGTATGAGGTTTGTTTTTGTGTTGCAGGATGTTGATCTTGGTTATTGTTAATTTCGTTCTTGACTTTTTGCTTACGTGAATAAGAACATGAAAATGAAAGAAGTTGAGATGTTGAACTGAAATTATAATGATTGATTTTGTCTGTGCTTTGTTTCTCGTCAAATATTTTCAGGAACCAAATAGAGGGCTTTAATTTTCTCTTGGTCATTGGAGTGCGAGCATCTTTTGTTTTTTCTTTCTTTTTTTTTTTTCATTTTGTATTAGAATTCTCGAATTTTTGAGGGGTATGATATTTTATTAAGATGAGTTGACAATTGAGTTCCGTGATTGTTACTATCTGTAGCATAATAGCTTATATATGTTTAAGCTGTTGGAGTAGCCATCGAGGACTGCAACTTCATGATCCATGCGAGTTTAGCTTCACCTCATTTATTTTTTTATTAATTAGCTTTAGTTTTATAGAGAACTGCTAATGTATGAACCATGTCTAGCCAATGTTTAGGGATCACTACTGACCAGGTACATTTATTCAATATTTTGTATCATCAATTGTGCATTGTGTTTTTTGGAACTACATATTGGTGTGCACGATATTTTGTATTTCTTTTCACTATCTACACCCTCCTTTGATTTTTTTTTTCTTTTTTTATATCTGTTTTATTTGTTGTTGGTGGTAAGGTAATGAATCTGAACCATGATTTCAGCTGAATCTGCTTTGCGGACAGTGAACCCACGGACCTCTGGATGAATATGCCTTTTGTTGTTCTTATTTTTTTTGAGTTGTGTTATACACAACTATGGTGATTATCTTATTTTCAATTTGTAGATAGCGGAAACATCCCATTTGTTTACCAATTGTGTTATTTGTTTTCAGACAGCTTCTACTACAGCAGAGGCTGATTTGCCTCCTACACATCCCATTCGGCTTGGTTTGGCCTTGAATTATTCAGTTTTCTACTATGAAATTTTGAATTCTCCTGAAAGGTATTCATAGTATCATCTTCATCATGACTTTGGATTTATAGGATATATCCTTTTGGAACTGATGCTGAATCCTTTTACATGTTATCTTTTCTCTCAGGGCCTGTCACCTTGCCAAACAAGCATTCGATGAAGCCATCTCCGAATTGGATACATTAAGTGAGGAATCTTACAAAGATAGTACATTGATCATGCAACTTTTGAGGGACAATCTTACATTGTGGACTTCTGACATCCCAGAGGATGGAGGTATGAATAGAGTAAATGGTCAACCCAGATATACGTTTTATTGAGTTATAAGTTGTTTAACTACTGCCTCTTTAAGGGAAACATGCGTTTCATGAATTTTGCAATTTATACAAGTTAATATGAGTTAGCCTTCAGCTTGTACCTGCTTTTCTCCCCCTCTTGTTAATATTTCTTCTTTGTTCCCTGTAACTGCAGCGGAAGAAGCCCAGAAGCATGATGGCACTGCTAAAGTTAATGGAGGTGAAGGTGCAGAGGTGGGTTGCTTCCTTAAATAGCAAACCTTCTTTTCATTTTACTATCTATGGTGGAGATTTTTGCACTCCATCATTAATGTTTTTTGAGTGCAAAAGACACACATATCCTCATCTTAATATATACTTGTAATATTTTTTAACCTTTTCTATTTTTTAGTTACCCAATTAAATTACAACTCTTATAAAAAGTAAATTATCTTTAATTTTTACTGTTTAAAAATATTTTAATAATAAAATTTTTTTATTTAAAATAAGAAAGGTATATATATATATATAACTTGTTTTTTTTTTTTTTAATTCTAAATGATTGAATATATTTTTCTGTGTTTATTTATATTATCTTAAGGCATTAGACACGTAAATTATACTTTAATTCTAATTAAATAGATCAATTAATATCTATGTTATTTATGTTATATATTTTATTTTAGCAAGTAAATATTTTCCTACACTACTAAAAAAAATAAAACAATATGGAAAAATTTGACACTAAAATCAATAAAAATTACTACAGTAATTATATCTTTTAGTAAATGGTGGCAGCAATATAAAATTCAAATACACTAATCAGTTTAAATTATATTTCAAGTTATATGTATAAATAAATAAGAATTTAAATGAAAATTTAGATAATAATCAAAGTTTAAAACTCCTCAAATATTTATTTCTAGGTCTTAAAAATAGAAATAAATATCATAAATAAAAATTAAAATAATTTATTAAGTATTAATGCCTTTTATGAACCTCAAAAAAAAAAAATTGCATAGCTATGGTTTAATATTTCGTAAGTAATAAATAGATTTCAAAAAATTTTGTTAATAAAAAAATAGATATTGAAATTGAAAATATTTATGCAATTTAAATTTTGAAAATATTAATAGTAGAGTGTGATAATAAGAAGTAAATATTAAAATTAAGGATATTTGTGTTATTTGCTCTCTAAAAACCATTAATGATATGGAGTGTGATATAAAGTGATGGAGTACAAAAATCTATTAATTATTATGTTTTTTGGTCTTAATCAATGGCTCAAATCATGACTTTGTGTCTGTATGACTGAATTGTTTTATACGTTTATATTCTGCAGTGAAACCAATAGCGGGCAGTGCTTATGCCATGACTCAGAGAAAATTGGAGTACTAGGAATTTTTAATTTCCAAGAAATTCAAGAACCAGCATTCAGTTTTTGTTGTTGTGATAAGATTTACATTTGGACTGCCAGCTTCATTTGCTTTCTGAAAGCATGTTATCTCCATTGCTGTTCACCAAATTGGAAAAGATTGTAAAGGTTGCTTAGAAGTCTTTTAATCTGTTTGTGTTGTTGCTGATAGAATAAATGGCACATCACTTTAGAGTCTTTTTTTTTTCTTTTCTTTTCTTAAAACAAAAAGTGTTATGACTTTCTAATGTCTAGTGGAAGCGTGACAAACTTCTCCTTTTTCTGTGTTCATCATATCTGGTGAGGTTATTAACAAAAAGAAGAGAAACACATAAAATAAATAACCGAAAGGGAAGTGACATCATAACAAAATCACCTATCCTATCCTTAATTCGTGGGTCTATCACTTGTTTTGTACCTATTTTTAGTATTAATCTCTCTACAACTGTATGTGTATTGTATTGTTCCCAGCTTCAGAGAGGAAAGAGCGGGTCAAAATAATGTTTTACAACCACTTATAATCAATGAAGAAATACCAACCTCAAAAATCACTATCTCTAAGCATTTTCCACCCTTATAAAAGGAAAGTTCTTTACTGATCTCCATCTGAATTTCAAAAGAAGAACAAAAATGGCCAAGTCTGTTGACAATATTATCTTCCTAGCATCTGCTCTTTGTTTCTTGTCTCTTCTTAGCTTAGCCAATGGCCAATCTCACTTCATTGTGGAAGGCAAGGTTTATTGTGATACCTGCCGTGTTCAATTCGTAACCAAACTTACTACATACATAACAGGTACACTCTAAGCTCGACATTTTCCAATTTTAAAATACCTGTCAATGAGAGTATCAAAATGTTCTTGAATTGAATATTTTTACCAAATGTTTTTTGCAGGTGCAAAAGTGCGCTTGGAGTGTAGGGACCGTGAAGGCGGAGCTCTAACTTTTAGTGAAGAAGCAGAGACTAAGTCCGGAACATACCGTATTGTGGTAGACGGAGACCATGAGGAGGAGATTTGCGAGGTTGTGCTGTTAAAATCTCCAATTGCTGACTGTAACGAAATAAGCAAAGACCCCTTTGTCAAGAAAGCTGCTCAAATTACTCTCACAAATCACAATGGAATTGCTGGTGCTATACGTTCTGCCAATCCTGTTGGATTCCTGAAGAAAAAAGCTCTTCCTGACTGTACTGAAATCCTGAGAGAAATGGGAATCACCCCAACTGGCCTTGTGCCATGAAATTATTTATTTCTTTCTAACTTTTTGTATTCTTTAGTCAGGGATTTGCTAGCTAAGCAAGTTCTCACTTAATATGGTTATTGTAACTGTGATTTTGCAAGATCAATTTTGATTTTCATGATGAAGGTTATGTTGCTTCAAGATTTCAATTTTTCCCATGTCTTGCAAAGAAGCCACATGCAGAAATTCAATCGAAATATAAAACTTTAGATTGTATCAATCTCATCATATTGATTTCCAGCAGATAGAGTTTGTGGGTTTGCATTAATGGCTCATCATGTATGATATGATGAGTGTTGTTCCTTCTTGTTTAGTTCGTACTTAGGTTTCTACACTGATCATCCACTCACACCAAACAAATAAATAAATAATTGAAGTTTCAAGGGGTAAAAAAAAAAAGCACTAGTATGATTTCCCTAAAAATTTAAAAACAAATGATAGATTAATATAGAAAAATTTAAATTCCCTCTCTTCATCTGTATCAGAACCTTAGTCTTCTTCTCCATTGTGGTGAGAAATTAACTACTTCAACCAGCTAAAAAAAAAAAAAACTAATAAATAAATTAAGATTGTAATTATTGAAAGCATCTTCCTAATTAGATTATAATTAATAATAAATTTGGATTACAAGTACCTATCCAATTTTGCTGTAATTTTTTATTCATCCTAATTAGATTAAAATTAATAATGAATTTGGATTATTGAATACTTAATCAATTTGGTGTAAATTCCTGATAGAAGTTAAAGTACTTAAATGTAGTATGAATATGGATAGATAGACAGTACTCTATATAAATTGTGTACTAAAATATAATGTAGTAGTATACAAATACAACAAAAAAAAAAAACACTATCGCTAATAGTTGTTATCTGTCCGCATTAATTTACCAAGCAACGCAAAGTCCGTTTTCAAAATTTCTTTTCATATACGATTAATATATAGGTGTATTAAAGCCCATTCGCATCCATTTATCTCTTGAAACATTACAAGAAAATGTCCTTTGACTGCAACCAAGCAGTAGAGATATGCAAGAAAGAGGAAGCGTTCTTGGGGTCTTACTACCCAGCAACTGTTCTTGCTGCAATTGGACCAACGAGGTACTTGGTGCGGTATGAAACCCGCTGCAGTGAAGACCAAACAAGGCTACTGACTGAGGTAGTTAAGCAGGTGGATATTAGGCCTACACCTCCCGCAAGCAGTTACACAAATTATAAGGTGAATGACACGGTGGATGCTTATATCAATGGTTGCTGGAGGGTAGGCAGTGTTACAAGAAAGGTTGATCCTAACTACGATATAAAGTTGGAATGTAATGGGAATGAAGTGCATTGTGGTTTCTACAGGGTCAGGATTCATTTTGATTTGGAAGATGGCAAATGGGTTTATAATACAAATAGGTACGTGCAATTTTCTTGATTGAGAATTGTATTTCATTTTCATGGTTTGAGGTCTTTCTTGAGCTATTTTTGGATGATTTTTCAATTGAAATTGATAGTGGTAAATGGGTAATAATTAGTTGGTAGTATTAGCTTTGGATTCTTTCTCTCCTCCCTCCTTAAATTGTGGACCATTCAAGCCATTGGTGGTTGACAGTCAAAGTCAAGTAATCAATATCCATATAACAAGTCAGGGCATTTTTGGTTCCTGGACTCCTGTGCTCCTGCATGCACACATACCTATTTTTGTTTAAGTAATGGATGTGGTTAATTTCCCACTACAATAGAGAGCAAGGGCGACGGAATTTGAATCCACGTCCACACCTTTTACCACTTAATCTACTCACGAAATATGCACAGATAACTAGTTACTCAGTCCAGGCCCAATGAAAATGTGTAGTCTAACTTTGTGTCTTTGTTGCTCTATTTCTTCATTTCATAAATGAATGAATTGATGAACAATTTAAGTTATTCATTCTATTTGATGAAATATAGCTAAGCTATAACATTAGTTCGTTTATGCAGGCCTCAAAATGATCGCAATCAATCAAATACAACTCATGGTGATCAATCCAACATGATTTCAAGTCATGAAGGATAATGATAATCAATAAAATGCTTGCATCAAGGAAACTAAACTAAGATTCTGCAACTCAACTTTTCAGTTTTTTTCCCCTCCCCTCTTTGTTTGGGTTCTTTATAGTTGATTGTTAAACAGTAGAAGAATCTTTTCTGCAATATGCTTGGAGCTTTAGGGTACAATATTGTATGATATATCTATAATGATTGACATTAAAGTTAGCTAGGTAATGCTAGTGCTCTTAGAACTAATCATCAGAATTTTTAAGTTTTGCAATTGTGTCTATAACCCTTTGGCAACCTTATTTAGTACTTAAAACGTTCAAATTTAATAGGGAAAAAATTCAAATCTGAGGTTGAAATGTAAAATTTCATAAGATAAATATATAACTGTGTAAAAATTTTAATAATAACTAGGGTCAAATTGAATTAATCAAAATTTAATGGGTTTTAAATACCGGTTGTTTAAATTAAAAAAAAATAATCATCATTTTTTAGTTTAAAGGTGGTGTTCAGGCCATCTCCAACAAGACAGCGAACTGTTTTTGCTCTTGGATTTGGTGTGAACTTGCTCCAATCCAGCGCTAGATTGGACAGCAATTTTAGTTTGGTGAACAATACTAAGTCAAATTTGATGTACACTGTTCACCACACCAAACACTATTCATTATTTATTTATTTATTTATTTTATAATTACATAATAATCCTATACTTTTACATTTCTAATTATTTAAACCAATTTCAACTAACATTATTTTATTTCCTTTATCATGATATTTATTTTGTTTACTTTTTAATTAACAAAATATAATAAATACAAAATTATTATTTATTATTACATCCTAATATTTATTTGACTATCATTTTTACTAAATGAATTAAGATAATTCATTATTAAACTAAATTTTGATTAAAATAAATATAATATTTAACTATATTTTATTTATATTTAAATTGGATGAATATATAAAAAATAGGGGAAATTACATAAGAAACCCCAACCTTTGAGGGTACTTTCAAATAAAACCCTATCCAAATTTTTCTTTCAAATATAACCATAACCTTTAAAACGTTATAAAAAAAAACCCTCCTTGGATGACTATACTGGTAACAGAAGATAAAACCATTTTTTTATGATTCATGGGGCCCACTTGGATGACTGTACTGGTAATAGGTGATGAACCGAATGTATTTGCTCCCAAATTGATATTTTCTTCCCTCTAATTGAGTGTTTCATTTTGAATTAGCAGGCTGCTTAGACAGATAAAAGTACAACTTAGTTATTACAACAAAAAATTTAGCATACTAGGTATATGAAATTTCAACAAAAAACTCAGCATTACCAGTACAGTCATCCAATGAGGGCTTTTTTTTTATAACATTTCAAAGGTTGTAGTTATATTTGAAAGAAAAAATTGGATAGGGTTTTATTTGAAAGTACCCCCAAAGGTTGGGGTCTCTTATGTAATATCCCCTAAAAAATAAAATGGGTGTAATTTGTAAAGATAATAAAAAGTGAGAAAATAATAAATAATAAGAGGTATAAAAGAATATACAGAGAATATTCCTTGTGGTATGGAAATTGTTGTTATAGCTAGGTTGGAGATCAAATTACTGTACACACACAAATTTAGTGTAAAACTTGCACCAAATTTGTATTTTAGGTTGGAGATGGCCTCAGTGCCTCTAATACCATGTTAACTAATATCTCAAACAACTTAATTTTCTATTTGGATTATTATTTGAACAATTGCTTCAGAATATGCTTCTTGCACTAGTTCACTCAAGACATGGTGCTATGGCAATGCAAATTTTCAACTAAAACATGGCCGTTAATTAACATTTATTCTGTTGCAATTGCAAAGGTGTGTAAAAGTAATTCCTGTTAGCTTCTTGGCCATTTTCATGGTATAAATGCCTGATTCTTGTCTTAAAAGAAAATTAAATCACAGAATATCTAAAATGGCATGACATATATTTGAAGTAGACAGCTAATTGCCACTTCCAACAAATAAAGGGTACTTAAATTTAGCTGTATTTAGTTGTAAATTAGTATTCCATATTCCAGGAATATATGTATATATAGTATACTTTTATCTATAAAGTATCTAAAAGTGATCGATCAAAGCAAATTCACTGCCAATGAGGCTTGGTTGGGATGGTAAAATCCTTACCAAGTGGAGGCACCAAGGACTAAGGTCCTTGGTTCAAGTCTTAGTGGTGCCAATATCAAGGCTTGTCTCCTTGATGCACCCTAACCAAAAAAAAGTTTAACTTTGACACTCTATATATATAAATGTAATATTAGATAATATATGATAGATATTGGATATAATAGATATGATATGATATTATATATATATATATATATATATATATAGAGTGTTGTAATATGTAATGGTTGTTAAAAAAAAAAAAAAAAGCAAATTCACTGAATTATGACCAAAAAAGAAAAAAGCAAATTCACTGAATTGGGTATAAGAATTTGCAGGCTCTGTACAAATTGTCATGCCAAAAAGCAATGAAAAAGAAAAGGGTTTTAGAAGAAAAAAAAAGGGGGTGGCTTGTAAATGTGCTTTTGATCACAAAAGCATAATGAATCTAATCTAAGTAAATGGTGGCCAAGTTTCCATTGGCATATTTGTACTTTAAGGGCCTTTTGATATCTCTAAATTTTTTCCATTTAAAAAGGAACGGTTCTCTAAATTTTTGAACTGAAAAAAAGAAAATTGTACGAGTGATTTTCCCTTTATTGCATTTCAATCAAATCCCAACCAGTTTCACTCAAAGGCAACTACATTTTCAGGCAAGGGGAAGGGTAAAGAAAAAAGGTTCCTCTGCGAGTTTTATGCCTAGCAAATGTGAATCGACAAGAACTTTATGAGACATGGACACATGAAATCTATGGGTCGTACATATGTTCCATTAAGATAAAGTAGTTTTTGTCCAAAAAAAAAATTAAGATAAAGTAGTGAATTAATGGTAATGTTTATGAAATATGAAATTATTGAATAAATTTACTACTCAAATATATAACTTTTTTTATCTAAATTATCAATATTTAAAGTTCACTGAACTCTTACTAATTCAGTTATATATATATATATATATATATATATATATATACATACGGTCCAAGTTATGATCGGTCTAGAAATGTATTAATTAATAAAAAAAATGATGTGTGTGAATTTAACTTTGTATTATAGTGGAATTTAAATAAGTCTTTTCGTCATAAGAATGACTTATTATTTTTTCTATAACTTCATTTTCTCTTTTTCATTTTCACATTCAAATCAAGAGGAAAATATATATGTATAAACAAACAAAAAAAGAAAATACAGATTTACAGATTTTCAGTTTTTCACATTAACTTAGTAAACATTTATATCATTCTCGAAGAGAAATGCCAAGTGATAGCAACATTATCAATTCGAATATTCTTATTTTGACCCAAAATATAATTAATTTCAATTTTTTTTCTCAAATATGTATATATTGAAGAGGAAAAATTCAATTAAGTACATATCAAAAAATTAAATAAAATATTGGCTTCATTTTCGTCTTCAGTTTATGAATCTGAAACCGTTTTTGTTTAATTGACATTTGGTGTTTTGAGATAAAAGAAGGAAAAAGAAAAAGAAAATTATTCTATATAAAATGAATGAAAGAGGAAGTCCTACCTAACAAGAACCATATATATATATATATTAAATTTTGATGATCAAAGTGATACTATTTGGTGCATGATTAGATCTTGACTACTTCAATTCATATGTTGTCGTTAAAACCCAGCAACTTACATATGATCATGACCAAGAACATCATCACAATTGTGCTTTTTGATTATATAATTGATATATACAAGATAACACTAGCTTTTTTCCTTTTTTTGTTGGGTTCTTCTTATCCCTTGCAATGAAAGTTACTTGGTCATTGTCATAAGATGTCAATCCCTCGAATCAACTCGATCGATGGTTCGCATTGATCAAGATCATCTTGCATCTGGCTGTTGACTTTCCAGACCCTCAAATTTGATTGAATTGGATCATAGCCTCTTGATGATGATCAAATGGATCTGGATCACCTACTCATGTTTTATGGTCAGCTGTTAATATATGCATCTCTTTAATACCCAATATATGAGTAATCATTAAGCTTCATATTCAACTGCAATATTGAAAAAAACAACAACAACAACATCCCTAAGATATATATATATATGTCACAAAGCATCTAAATAATTGATTTTAGATATGCTTTATGCATAAATATATATACTATAAATGATATTAACTAAGCAAAATGAGTATGCACCTTTTATATCACTAATTTCCAAACTTAATTATTTTGTTGAAATTGTATATTACAGACATTAAAAAACGACAGTGATGTTTGGCAAAACTCTTGTGGTATTATCTGAAAATTCCCACCACAAGTTTGTAATGGTTAAAAAATATTAAAAAAGAAAATGAATATATATATACAATTAAAAAAAGATAGGTAAATTAGGATGTAATTTAATAAAACTGGTCAATTTCTATGTGAATATATTCTCCATAATGCTAAAAGACAAAATGATAAATCAACGCATTTGACTACCTGAGCTGCTCCTCCTCCGCTTAACTGGGAAAGCATGCCGGAAACCACCGTGGGAGGAAACGTGCCACTCCTCAACCTGCAGCACTCGACCATCAAGCTCAAATTGATGCACTCCATTAGAACCGTCATACAAGCATCCATCAGGGAACCCACCACGGCCAGGTGGCTTGTTTTTCCGGCGGCCAGCACCAACAGGAACGTTACGAAGAGCACCACCTGCCGTCCAGTATCTTTGGCAGCCCTTGCAGAAGTGTCTAGGTTGATTAACATTGTAGTTGTTGAAGTAACAAAATTTAGTCTCCATGCTCTTGCATCTGGGGCACGGTATAATCTTTTCTGGCCTTTTTTCGGGGGTTGAATTTTCTTTATTTGGATCTTCTTTAACTTCTTTTTTATCATGCAACGTAATTGTTGTTCCGAAGAGCTTGATACCCTCTTCTTGATTATAATTAGCCATTAGAGATTCAAAGAAAGATCGCACACAGACACAGTGGTGCAGATGAAGAAGAGAAAAAGGGGTATAGGCAGGAGAAGAGAAGAGAAGAGAAGGTGCTTTATATATATGTGTATGTAATAATGCAATCAAAGGCTAAAAAGTGCAAAGAATTAAAGAAATGTGTTGAAGAGATGATATGTTAATGTTACAAAGCCGCCAAGAGGAACTCAATTAAGGGTAGGTGGCGTGGAAAAGCTGATGATTAGCTTTTTGTCCACATCATTACTCCATGTCATCTGTTTGTAGGGTTAAAAAAAGTCTAAAAAGTGGGTCCCTGTACAGGTAGGATGCTTACAAAGTGTCAAATAGGAGTATAAAGAGATAAAGTTTTTGTCGAAATGGGAAGTTTATAAATTGAAATTCTTAAGCATTAAAGAAACAATTAAAAACTCATTAGTGCTGGATTAGATAGTTAGAATCTGATGTCGCTTAAGTTAGGTTTTGGATTTGAGATCTAACGTATATATAAGTGTTTATGCGAAGATTTTTACTGTTTTTCGAAATTCAATTCGGATTGAATCCAGATTAGTCAGGTTCTACAGAATATCGAATACCAAATGAATCAAATGAAAAAAATAATAATAATTAAAAAGATAAAGCTAAAGTCTTGACATTTGCCTCTCTTTACAGAATTAAATAGATCCATAGATATATATTATATACCTTTATCCCTAGATTTGGCCTTTTACTTTCTTGGATTATGTTTCCACATCATAGCTTTACTCATTTTGTATTTCAGAAGCTCTTCAAATTTTAGTTACGTATTCACCTAAAAAGTAGTTTTTCTTTTTCAAGTATATACATAGAAATAAGTGCTGGTGATAGTTCAATGGTTGAATATTTTATCGGTATAATTCTCTTCAAGATATTAATAAATTAAGGGTTTAACTTTTATCTCTTTTCTTCTTATTTTATAACTGGTAGGGAAGTTGTTTCTTTTTAAACTGGTATATGCAGTCGTGTTAAATTAGTTTTTGGGAGATTTTTACCATCTTTGTGGTCTCACCAGGGTCGAACCGGATTAATTAGACTCCAGCAGATTCTGAATACCGATGGTTTAGACAAAAAAAAATGCCAGTAAAATTTTTTTTTTTTTTTAAATAATTGAAGTTTATATAGTTTGAAGATATTTTGTGAAAAATAAAATAAATTTTAAGTTCCAATTGAAAATTTTTGAAAAATTTAAATATTTGATATGAGAAATCATTTTTTTTTTCAGATTACTATCAGAAATTAGTTACTTTCCAATCTCTAGTCCATAAGTTGGAATAAATGCACATTTGTAACTATACATACATATTGTATCTCATGAATTTTCACTCCTATAGGATAAACTACAGCTAGATTATAAAAGCAACATGAAAATGGAACTTTTTACATGTTTTTTTTTATTAAAAAAAAAAAAATCCTGTTCCTTTTTGTCCATTCAGATCCCACCAATGAACTAGCTTGCTTGTTGGTGATGCATCACTTGCATTAAACTATTATTTTGTAAAAGACAAAAGAAATATGTGGGTCATGAACCATATTTTAAAATAGGCATATTTAAGTAATGTTTAATGGGCATGCATATTGATGATATCTGATTAATATTTTCAGCCTTTGAAAAAGTTGGATGCTAATCAATGCTATTCCTTTTCAGGTTTCAATGGATTTGATGATAACTTTGCTGATTTTTTCTTTTCTTTTCCATTAAAAACTGCTGAGGGTTGTACGTGTTATGAATATCCGGCAGTAATTATTTTTGTTTAATCGATATTTCAGATTTAATTTATAATATATATTATTATTTTAAATTACTTATCAAAAATTTTTTATAATTTATATAATTTTACTTTAAAATAATTCAAATTTAATAAATTTTAAATATTCGTAGTTTTGGAAAAAAGATTGTTGAAGAGTTATATGTGTTATGGGTAGCTTTCAGTTGAAATTTTGAAGGAAAGTTAGTTCGATTTCTTTATCTATTTTTTTTAATTTTTTCTAATCCGTTCTTTAGAAAAAGGAATATGATTTGATTAATACAAAAGCAGCCTATCCTCATTTGCAGCACCTTTTACCAAGTTATATAATGTAGACAAAGAAGTATTTTCGTTTCTTTTACTTGAAAAAAGAATGCACTTTTTCTTTTGGGGTGCTTTTTAAAATAAACAAATTGTACTAAAAAAATCAAAATCTTAAAAAATAGAAGACTTATAACATATAGTAATTGCATGGTTTTCTTTTCAATTTCCTTTTTCTTTATACTTTTAATTCGATGGGGCCACCTCAAGACTGAAATAAAGATTGAGAATTAATCGTCTTTTTAATGCATGCAGCAAGAGAATTTAATGTGCAGAATATAATCTATAAATATGGAACTGTTTTTTTACTTGCAATTTTATTCTTGATAATATTCATGAAATGGCATATTTGGTTCAAAAGAAGCATATATGATTCTACACAAAGTGAAATAGGTTTGGTAAAAGATATATAGAGCCTTTGATCTTATGTAGGGATGATGAGCTAGCTGCCCAAGCAAAACAATATGAATTTTCACAGAAAAAAAAAAATCCAAGAGAATTAGTTCTGTTGATAAAAAATTCATTTCTCTTTTAATATTTTTAAAATTTTATTTATAAAAAAGATATTAAAAGTACAATAATTTATAGCCTAGTGGCTAGTGGCTCAGGTGATAGATATTGTAATGTGAGGTTGTGGGTTTGATCCTACTTCTCATTAACCTCCCAGTTGTTAAAAAAAAAGCACAATAAAAAATATAAATTAATTAATTATTCTTTAATAATTGTTTAAAAATATAATAAACAGAACATTTGCATAAAAAGTTTAGATTCCACCTCATTAGAAGTGCCCTCCTAATCATATTTGTTGCTAAGCAAAGATATTTTGCTTTAAATAATAGGATAAAGATCAGAATTTAATTAATTAATTAATTGAAAAAAGCATGTTGCTTGCTATTGTGGCTTCTTCATTATCAAGTTGCTTTAATAAAATGAGGCAAAAGAAGTCTTTGTTTTCTACTTTATTGGTATTTAATTTAATTTACTTTTCTTTCTTCTTTTTATTTTTCTTTTCATAATCTGTCCAAAATAGATAGGAGCTTTGCCAAAAGCCAGTCCAAAATAGATAGGAGCTTTGCCAAAAGCCAGCTATAAACCAGATTAATATAATCAAAATTAGGGGATTAGTGAGAACTCTTTTTCATCTATCAACAGCTCTTTGAGATGCATGCTTTTTTTTTGATAATTGTTATAATTTTTGTAACACTAACCAGGCTGCTATAAGATTGTGGACCAGTTATGTTTCATCCCATGTGAAATGTTTCTAATACAAATGATCGCCACACGCCAGAAAGATAGGCCAATCCTTGATCCACCATCAACAAAACACAATGGTTTAAAGTTGCAATTTAATTTTAAAAATAGTGATTAATTAACTAGTTAAATCAATCGATTGTTTTTGAGATAAGAGTGAAAGATTTATTAAATATATAGGATGGAGCTACCAGCAATTTTTTTTTTTTTTTTGCATTTCGTAAATAATATAATATAAAAGTAATATCATTCATCAGTACAAATGTGTATATATGTCTATACAAATTATAATTTATATAATTTATTTCGAGTCTCAATAATTTTTTTTTTTCTTTTCATTTGCATATAAGTTATATATATATGTTCTCTCAAAAATTGAGTAGAATTAATGATAAAAATTCTTTCATAACATTAAAAGATTATTGATTTAAGTTACGACAACCGTAAGGATGAAATTCCTCTAAAATTCCCCTAAGTTCTATTAAAACTAATGAGTCCAATCACATACAATATATAATTATATACTGCCGGTCAGAGCTAATCACTTCATTAAGACTTCAAAAGTAATTAAACATATATATATATATATACAAAGAATAAATATTGAACCAAGAAATTTTATATATCAATATACAATACATGTCTTATTCATTTGCTTGTTGCTAATTGTCACATATATATTACAAGGGAGTACTTTTTTCCGTTTGCGTATTCCCGTATTTTCTTGAATTAATTATATAATTAATCAATTAAGTTGGCTCATTTGATTAATCAATTCATTGAGCCAGCTGCAATTGCAAGTTGCAATTATCTAATAATTATTATTATTAATAATATTAACCTAAGAAACTCGTGGTATGTAGTTGTGATTTTAATCTTTAATTAACAAGGCTAAGCATCAAATTTTGTCAACTAGTTTTGTGTTTCTTTATTCTTGAAATGTATTTTTTTTTTCTAGAAGATTTCTGGTTTAAATAAAAAAGAACAAAAAGAATATATACATACCTTTTAAACTTATTCATTCCAAGCAATTGATTAATTAATTAAATGAGACAATAGGATTGCCATTTTCTTTGAAGATTACCTTGACTAGCACGGCATTAATAATCAGAAATTAAAAAAAATAAAAAAAAAAAGGATTAAAATATCTCTCCCATTAGACTGATTTTTACTCATTTAATTAATTGTCGAAAATTTCAATGTATTTGTTATATCCCAAGCTTAGTTGCTCTATAATGTCAAAGTAAAAGAATTAAAGAAAGATATTTGATTCCACTAGAATAATGTTAATTTAACAGTTAATCTTGTATAAGGGAAAGTGTAATTTATATTTTTTTGTTGTTGAAAATTCTTTATACAATTGCAAAAAAAATAATGAAAAGGAAAATTTTACATTAAAGTGAGCATAACCTTTTATTTATAACACATTAAAAAGTGAAAATTAAAATAAAAGCCTTAGTATTACTTACTTAAAAGTCAAGGGAATATTTATGGTGCGAATCATATATCGAGCTGCAAAAACTCTCATTGCGTCGCTAAGTAGAATAAGTGACTTGAACCATGTTGTCGCCAATGTCCTCGCTGCCAATTGTAACAAACGACAACGAAGTTGTCTTGCGCTCGCGCATAACTGAATTTACGCGACGTAGTAATGATTTTCAATGCCGCGCCCAAAATTTATTTTTTTTTTTAAAAAAGGGACTACAATCGTCTAATTTTCGTCCCTAAAAGTGGCGTTTTAAAATATATCCAAATGCTCACCAGCATTGACCACTGGCACTATTCCCTTTTATTATTTCATAAAAAATTCTCATTGCATTAAAAAAAAAATTCAATTTGAAACATTATTGTGAAAAATATTATATAAATTGTTTTTGCGACGAATATTGATTTAACAATACCTTGAGGAAAATGAGCAGGGGCACCATTCATAAATAAGTGCCTTATGGATGAAATTTTTACATAATGATAGACCTAATTGCTTGCCTTTTTTTCCCCCTCATTGTTTACATCATTAAACTTTAACTATTTAACAAATAATGTAAAATATCCTCAGAAAGATAAAAGATTAACCCTACAAATCAAATTAATTACAGAAACTGAGATTATTCACATCATATGATATAATACAGCCTTACCCAACTACACCAACTCAAAATTACAGAAGGATTCGATGCCCTTGTGAACAACTTGACACAATGTCTCAAAAAGATCAAGTGTCGCTCCAAGTATCATCATCTTCCCCTTCGTCGCTGCCGACAGCCTGACATGTTTTTCTCCAGTGTCAAATTTGATAGAACAAATGGATAGCAACAGAATATGAATGAGAAGAAATTAGGAGGTTAATTAAAACCTGACGGATTGCAATTGCTTTCTCCAAGATTGCAGTGACCTTGTCACTTGCTGCAGGAACTGATGCGCAAGTAGGCTTTGGTGTAACTGTGCGTCTCAGGTTGAATGACTAAGATAACAGAATTAAAGGGCAAGTCAGCTGAATTTCCATTTTACAGAATATAAAGAAATACACGCTTAAGTTACACACCATAGGGATAAACCCCAGCAGAGAGTTAAGGCCAGGCAAACACAGAACTACTTCTAGGGGGAACACAGCAACTAAGCATTTAATTGTTTTGTAGGTTCCATATGATAAGATCTTTTTCCATAACTAATCCAGTGCAGAGATCTTAAGAAAACTTCTATAGCATTAGGTTCCACGCCCATCATTCTTCTCTATTTCCGGTTACGTTAGTGAGATTAAAGAAACATAGTTATCAATTGAAATGGCACAATGAAATTTTAAACTGGCTCTGGAATCGGATATATAGAGTTTGATTGAGATGAAATAATTAGACATGAGCAGGAAGAAATCTCTAAGCATGTAATGAGGAAGACAGGTTTGATAGCTATTCTCATCCCATAACTATTCACTGTGAGATTGAGTATAGATCATGCAAGGATATGTGGATCCACAAGCACTCCATGCGCTTATTATTAAAATATGCATTACTTAATTGTCTCTTGTCTGGTGTGAAAATCATGAACCGTGAAGTTCATCAATGGGGATCAGGTACATCTTGTACAAAGTATAGAAACAGTGATATCTTTACAGATAGTTTTACTTCCCATTCCTAATTAGTCAAATGGGTAATCTAATCTTAGTATGTGCACGGAAAGAATCCAAATAATAAAAAGGCTTATCCAAATAAACAATAACAATAATAATAATAATAATGACAAAAAAGGAAAGAAAAGAAAAGTAAGATTCACTCACTTTTGCTCTAATTTGCTGCAAAAAGTCTTCCTTTTCCTCCATCCCTTTGGCATTTGCAGGCAGATTAGCTTCTTCCTTTGTGTTCAACTTCCATTGGTCCTGCTGCTGCAAACAAAAAAACCCAACGACACAGCCAGATTACTCCCAGTTCGCCAAAGTCAAAGAACCATTCAAACTGAAACCTCAAAACAAAAGGCAGAGAATGCTGGTCTTAACTACAGTAAAGTCATTCTACCTTGCTCATTGGTTCGGCTGCAAAGGCCACCTTGTCTGTTTGTTGCCCATTAGCTGGGGCAGGTTTATGCTGCTGAGTTACAGTGAATTCCAAAAGTTTTTGATCAACTTCATGAGCATCAGCTTCAGATACTGTATTTTGTTTGTCTTTTGCGACAAAAGAGGTTTTTGTAGCCCACCATTGCACTGGAGGAGGAGGTGGGGGTGATGGGTTGGGGTCCTTAGGATATTGCAAATCTATGAGATTCCTTGATTCCAAATTATCTTTGGATTTTTCCCGTATCACAGGGCTCACAGCATCAAAACTGGGAAGATCGAGCATGGAAGAAGAGAGAGATGGATCTACACCATTCTCAATATGCAGAGTCTTAAGTCCTGAGCTGATGTTAATACCATCGTGACCCATTTCTGTATGCTGTAGAGAGCCTGTGTCAATTTCAACTGGTAATATTCTGCACAAATCATCATATAAATCATGATCCTTGTTTTCAGGGGATTCATCAGATTCCCATTGCTCAGAATCTGAATCAGAGTGATTGCTTAAACCATCATCTGACATATAAGGAGCAGATCTGCAGAATGTATCATCATCAGAATCGGAACCTGCACCTTTGATGGGAACACTAGACTCTGGGACCAACTGAAATGCTGGGAACATATCTCTAATGTTTCCATTACTGTGGTTCCCATCAGGAAATTTTAAATTCAGTCTTGAAGCCTCGAAGCCATCAATAGGATGGAAAGATATCTTCATATGCTCAAGTGGCGGTGAAGAAGTAAGTGAACCCAGAGTAGTTTTATGCCCAAGCTTCCCATTGTATGTTTTTTCCGGAACTGCATGATATGCAATGTTATGTTGCCCGTCCCTCTGGTCTGATGTGCCAGTTTTCAGTGATCCAGCCAACTCAGGTTCACTATCAGGGACAAGTGACATCTTTCTGCGAAAGCCGTTAATAAGTAACCTATGCCCAAGTCCAAACATTTGAGGTGAGTTCTCTTCATATTCTTGAATACATGTGCCTTTGACATTTGTATCCAGTTCCTTTCCTGGTTTAACATCGATGATTTTTTGCCCTTGGCCATCAGCATGACAAAATCTACTATTATGATGAGAATCCCCAGTTTTTTCAACTTCAACATCTTGATCCTCAAGCTGTGAACTGGAGCATTCTGAATTCAGAGCCCTATCCGTGCTTCTATCATCCTTAACCAGTCTGCCAGACCTCCCTCTCTCTCCATCATTGCTTGGCATAGAAATGTGATTCAGAGGACCTATGACCTCACCATTACTTGTCCCAGAATCCTTACTTGATGCATTAGCGACAGCAAAATCAGGGGGCTTTGATGGCTCAAGTCCTAACAGGCCACCATTTGTCCAGAATGAGACTGGTTGAACACTGGCCGATTCAGCCTGAGATTCTTGAGACTTACAGGAATTGCTTGCAGCCTTATCACTCGATGGTTCTACTATGCTTGACATTCCGCAGACAGAAGATGAGGGATCACTGTCATTGACAAATGATTCTACTTTCAGACCATCAACAGCATCATCACCTGTAAGACTTGTAATGCCTGGTAAATTATCTGTAATGCCTGGAAAATTATCTGAATTACAAGGATCTCCGGAGGTATGAGATGTACATTCATTGGAAAAGCTACCTGATGGAACACTAATAGGCAATTCAGGAGGTGTTTCTTTGTTCAAGGAAAGATCAAAAGCAATGCAAGAATCATTTTCAGAAGGATCTTCTGGCATACGTTCTGTGACCTTGTCAATATTAGGGGAAAATTGCTTCACTTCAAGTTTCATTTGGCAATCAGGGTCAATTTCAGATTCTGATTCAATGGTGTTAAGGGCATCCACGTAATTGTCTAGTTCACTTTCAACATCATCAAGCTCATTCTTACTGGTGCTTGATTGATGAAATGCCTCATCCATTTGATCAGGACTTCTAAGGTCTACAATCTCTCCATCCCGAATGCCTAGATCAGAATCTCTTGTAAACATCTCTGAAGCTTCATTTTCATCAAACTGTACAACCTTTGGCTCCATTATTTCTGCCTTTTCATCCCAAGTATCACAAGATGAACTGGGTGCAACTGGCTCAGGAGAAGAACTCTGATGAAAATTATCAGTCGTAATGCTTGGTTGTCTGTCAGGGATAACTGAATCAGCAATATCATTATGATGCATGAACCTTGAAGAGAATTCCTTAGATTCATGTTCTGCAGTTTGGGCAGAGGAATTCATATGGAAAATACATTCAACAAAAGCTGATCCAGTTCTTGAATCAAAAGAATTTGAATGATAGCCCAGATCAGATTTTAATGTCATGTCAGTTGTGGAAGCTGTATGAGAAGGAGAACTTCGCCCATTAACAGTTGGAGTAGTAGATGGTAATCTATGCAGTCAAATATCAAATGTACGTCAATATCATCAAATTGGACAATGAACATAGCAAAACCTGCTTCAAATATATACTATACCTTGAACTCTGATTTGGCATTGATGCAGAACGCAGAAAGTCCACATTCCTTTGTGATGATCTTTTTTTCTGTCCATTTTGGCAATTACAGAACAAATATCTCAAAACAACAGCATTAAATAGACAACCATGCCATTTTTGTCAATTACATACTGCATTCTGATGCATAAAAGAAAGTAAGCTCTTGATGAATTGACAGTCAAAAATCTTGACCAAAACCTTAGTGAAAAAGTTCAATAATTTTATATTTTAACTATGATTGTGAATTCATTAAAAAAAAAAAATTCAGAGCACACAACAATGACAGAATTCAATTAGATAACAATGCTTCATGGACAAATGAAGATTTTCTTAGTGACTCTTGCATTACCTTGGATTTCCGAGCCTTCTTTTCCTTTATTGGGACTTTTTCAGCATCCGTTTCCCTCAAGCTGCCTGATGCTCTTCTAAAGAAGGTTGGATCTGAATATCTCTTCAGACAAGATCCTGGGCCACCAGTATCAAATCTGAAAGGAAGAGCAGAGGAAAATATTATCTATGATAATTTTTCAAGCTTTTTTCATAGTTCAAGTACAGTAGCCATTTCTTTCAGATTAGAAAGGAGGGCAAAATGACCATACTTGTCAAGTAAGTGTAGGCGTGGAGGATCACGACATTCTTCATAGGAGTCCATGACAAATCGGGGTAAGTCATTATAGATAAAATGGTTTTGTCCATTTTGAATACGAGAATGCCATTCTGAACCTGAAAGGCAGCTACCTTTTGTAAATGGTTGAACACGTAGAAGATGAACATAAGGAAAAGTTGATATCTGCAAGTATAAACTCCTAGAAATCTAAAACTTGAAAATTTGAATTAATTGGTTTCCTACCACCATCCCCTTTTGTATGACCTAGTAGCACATCTTATTCACTTTTGAATTTCTTTAGAATCAATCAGTCAAGGATCAATCAGTCAAGGTGAGCACTCAGATGTCAGATATTTAAAAGAAGGGAACACATCAGAATTACATAAAAATTGCAGCTTGAAAGCATGAGGTTACTCTAGAGATTACTATGCCAAAAACTCAAAGACAATTGAAGATCTACTTGCGTCTAAGTTTTAAGAGTCATACCAGCTGTGTAGGCAAAGTGTATGTGACTCGTTTGGGCCAGTACTGCCTTCTCTAGAGAAGGCAGTGCAGTTTCAATGTTTTGCAGACGAACCATCAATTTATGACTTCTGGAAGCTGTAGACATTACCTGCTCCTGCAGTCCATGAAAAACCTCTGCCGCAAATCTACAAACAACTCAAACATTTTGTGTTGGTTAAATTATTTTCTAACAAGAACGAACATTGAAAAATAGCCATTGAAAATTAAATCTTTTCTGAGTACATTAACTATTCCAGAAAATAAAATGTTTTATTAACCATGTCATGTCTCAATGCTAAATTACATTAAATTTTTTGAAAACATGGAGAGACTGAATTTTTTGTAAATAGAAACATCAAACACAAAAGAAACTGTGCCAACAAAAATCTTCAAAGTACAGTAGGAAGCCATAGAATATTTCTGTTCTATTAGTGAAAATATGGAAGGGATGAATTGTGATGCTTGAGATACTATAGTTAACTGACTGACCAACTAAATGCAAAACACCCACAAAGGTGAAAGTAAAAAACTAAAAATCATATTACATAAGATTCGAAGAACTAATATTTCTGAAGCTACTCGTAGCAGTACAATGCCTGAGCGTTACAATTCTAAGAATGCTTTTCAAAGGGTGCATCGTCCAAATACATTATTAACAGACCATGCAAGTTTGCCATCCACCCAGTTCAAGGAGCTTTCCATTTTAGCATAAGAAAGACTTTTCCTTTATCATTATCACATAAAACTCTTAGCAGACAAGCATAATCCGTGGCATTGTAAAGCCAATTAGATCAACAATCAAGAAACCTCCAATCTAAAGCAATACAATATCTGCTACCCATCTATGCCACATCTGACCATTCAACTAAAACAAGCACAAAAGCTTACGCAGTGATTGCTTATGCCATTAGCTAGTTGTCTATTCCATAAACTTGAAATGAGCTACTAAAACATGTTAAATCTTTGAAACGAGCTAAGAAGGCCAAATAAGAGCAACCAATACAAGCTTATCACTTTCTTGATTATTTGAAACACAGTAGTAATCCAAGAAACAAACTTTAATTGCATTTTATCGTCCCAGGAATCACTTGCACAGAAATATGCTAATCAATGACACGAAATTTGAATTGGAATTGTAATTAAGAAGCAATGAATTGAAAACATATAAAAATGAAAGCAAACATACTCGGCAAGATCGCCCAACTGACGCAAGATCCCAACAAGACCAGCAACAGCAACACCATCAAGAATAGCTTTAGGATCTTCACGGTTAGTACCAGTACCTCCTTCTTTATAAAGCTGAGATTGACCTAAACTATACTCATTTCTGACTTCAAACCTCACGAGAGGCATTTTCAGGAGCTCCCCAAGAACCAAACAGAGCTAATTCGCATTAAGAAGAGAAGAAATCAAATGGTGAAAAAAATTTAAAAAAAAGAAAGAAAAAGAGTAGGTGAGGAGATTGGAGCAGCTTAACTGCTGAAAGGGAAAGATTGTGTGCGTGTGAGTTTCGTTTGTTTTGTTTGTTTCTAGAGGCTAAGAAAGGGTTATTAGCTTAAGCGAGCTAGCGAAAGCTCAGACCGGACATTGCCAACTCTGCAAGCCATTCCTGCGAAATCATTTGTTTGTAACAGTAACAGTGTTCGTGTTTGAAAAAATTGACGATTTTCTCCTTGATGTTTGGGATTAATTACTGGTTTGTCTTTTGATGGATGGATTAATGTGTGGACAATTACATACGCCAACGTGGCTCCCATGAATCCTTGGATTTTCCTTTTGTTTGTGGGGCATTTTTTTTTTGAGGGAAATAAATTGGATTAAAAAGAAACGAACTCAGGGAACATAAAAGTCAGAACAAGCAATCTCCGTCAAAGGGGAGGGAAGACAACCATACCAACTGGAAACATCACCCGATAAACCAAAAGCAAACTTAACAATGCTATGAGCTAAAACATTAGCTACATTAGGAATAAAAGAAAACGAAATAGACTTAAAAGAGGAACTCAGTTCCTTGATATCTGCAGCGATCATGCCTGCATATGACAAATCTTCATCTTCCTTTTTGATATCTGAAATCACAGCTGAGTTATCACACTCCACTAACAGGAATAGACAGTTCAAAGATTTTGCAAACTTCAGGCCTTCACGGACAGCAAGGGCTTCTGCTATATGAACCTCCAGTCGTTCATGATTCTTTAGATACCCTTAAATTGGATTAAGGTTAGGTATAGCTTAAGAGTTAATTGATC
>CATIWK010166467.1:0-44491 GCA_949634005.1 Mallotus japonicus
AGATAAAATTAAAAATAAAAAAGAGAAAAATTAAGGAAAAAAATAAAATAAAAATTTATAAAAAAAGAGGTAAAGGCAAAAAGAAAGAGAAAATTAAAATAAAAAAGAGAAAAATAAAAATTTAAATTGATGAAAAAAGAATAATAATAATAATATTGGTTAATTCTCCATTAATTAAAAAAAGAAATGAAAAAGTAAAGAAAGAATAAAAATTAAAAAAAAATAGAGAAGAAAAAATGAAATAAAAATAAAAAAAGAGAAAGGAAAAAGGAAAAAAATAAAAATAGAACAAGAAGAAAAAAGGAGAAAAGTCAGCACCCAACTGCTATTGAATATGAAAAAGTTGAAGAGATTAACAAAATAAAAATAAAAACTAATGGAAAAATAATGAAATAAAAAAAATAAAAAAATAATGATATTAGCTAAATTTTCATTAATTAGAAAAAGAAAAAGAAATAGAGGAGAATGAGAAAAAAAATAAAAAAATAAAAAAAAGAGAAAAACAAAAATAAAGATAAAATAAAAAAAAGAAAAAAGGTAGAAAAAAGAAGAAAATATAAGGGGGGCAAATGAGAAAATAAAAATTAAAAAAATGTAAGGAAGTAAAGAAGTTAAGGTAAAAATATAATTAATAAAAAATATGATCATTTTAGTAAATAAGTCTAAAAATTAGACATTTTTTATAAAATTTCGCTTTTAGATTTTATGGGTGGACCCATCCGTTAAATGTTGGCAAGTTAGATAAAAGTCACGTCACTGGCTTGTGTGTTTGTTTTAATGGACTTTGTAAAGCTTAGATTTAGGCCTCAAAATTTGAGACCCTTTAGTGCCTGGCCCGACCTTTGGTAAACTCTCGTCTTATCTTTATAAAATTTTTTAGCAACTATTTAACATGATTATATATAATATGATTTAAATTTAAAATATTATTTAAATAAAAATAATTTTTTTGTCAGATGATTTATTAATTATTACTTAATAATTATTTTATATGATGATTCTTTTATGATTATTGATTAGCAATTATTTTTATATACTATTGAAAGCTAGATTGGTCGAGATTTTATGGAATATATACAAATTATTCACTATAAAAATTTCACCAAATACTAGTAAATAAAAAGATCTAAGTTTGAAATTTCCTTTATTTTTCACAGTAAACGTGATTAATAACAATTTATATGAGCATTTTCACTTATCACATCAATAATCAAATGTGTGAGTACAAAAGAATTCCCATTTAAGTTGCGATTGGATCCAGATTAAAAAATGAGATGTAATAATTACAGGTAAAACTATTAAGAGAGTAACAGTTACAGATAAAACGCATCCTATATGGGGCACTATCTTTAAGAAAAACGAAATAACGAAAACAAAAGAATGACGAAAAAAAGTGAATAAAAGCTATAAGTGTTGTTGTATTTGGTAATTTAAAAATCATCAATAAAAGGGAAAAAATAAAAATTTTTGAAAAGAAAATAAAAGTTTAAAGCATCTAATAGTGAAACTACATTCATTTCAAAAGATGAAATTATTACTATTATAAATTGAATCCGATAAAAAATGTGCTCAAATTTCAAAATTTATAAGTGATATTATATGATTTTTTTTATCGATTTGTTTTTTTTAACAATATCGATTTGTTGAATTGTACAGTTGATAAAAATAATAACCGAAGTTATCGATAAAACAGCACTTAATTTATTTTTTTAAAGCTATATATTATTTTGCACTATTGTTTTGATGATATAGAAATTAACTAATTTGGTTTTCAAATGTAAAATTGGATTAACATGTGTGCAATTACATAATTTGAGTTCTATAAAAAAAATTCACAACTTAATTTTTGTTGGATATTTATTTAATTCACATAACTTACGGTAAAGAGAGAATAAATTAAGTCGACAATATTAAAATTATTATTAAAAATGCGATTTTTATGTCGATTATAGTACAAATAATAAAAAAAAAATACAAAATTTAATCTCCAAAGTCCAAACTAATAGTTTGGAGCCAAACCAAACGTAAAATTGTAAAAAAAAAAAAAAAAAAATATTCCACCAACACAAATGTTTGTGGAGTTGCGACTTAAACAATTTTATATTAACATGTCAACAATAAAATGAAGCTAATTAATTCAATTATTTGTGTTCTATATTAGGAAACTAAGATATTCTATAATGAGTTTTATTTAATGTAAGTATTTAGCTAGATTTTTTCACTTCGCAAGTAAGCTAGAATGGTTCATTAACAAATGTAGCTTAGCTTGACTTGAAAATAAATTAGGAAACTTAAAACAAAATAAAAGTTGTTCGAATAAAAACTAGCTTTTCTTTGCATTTTATTATATTTTATCGTGCATCGAGGTCCTCTAAGGGTGTACCGTGAAAAAAGGAAAAAAGTTGGAGGGTGTTTTAGTAATTTGTGGAAGCGAGCACACGCACGAAATATCTTCTCACGTGCCATATAAAAGGTAGGCACGTACATGCATTTGGTTACGCTTCTTCACCAGAAGGAAACTCGTTTCCTTTTGAGGGTTTACCTTTGTAGAAACAGAGCAAAAGCACAAGCAAAAGCGTACTCTTTCTATGTTCAGTGACTTGAAAAGATCAATCATCTCCGTCAATTTTCTTGCCGGATCTCCGATCAGGTATTTCAATTTTCATATCTTGTCCTTACTTTTTTTTTTCCGCGGAAAATAAATGCCTGGAAAATTGAATTTCCTGGAAAGTAATATATGTTATTAAGCTGAATTAGCTTCGTCATTTGTGTTTCCGTGGCAGGAATTTGAATTTTTATAAGTTAATTAATTCAGATATTAAGATAAAACCCTTTCTTTTTTCTGGGTATTTTTTTGGGAGTTTAGGTTGCAAATAATAGTCACTATTGTATTTTATAGATACTGATAATCTTGGTTATTTTCACTCAATTTAGTGCTAACAATTCAATTGAATTCTATTAATTCAGTTCTTGTGTTTGGAAAGGTTATAGGATAGGATCAAGAATTCAATTCTTTCAACCTGAAAAATAAAGCATTTTGCCAAGGGTATTGTGATTCTGCAATAATTCAATTTACACATGATTTATTAATAAACAAAGGCCTATAACATGTTTATATAATATGAAACTTTGCACTAAGCAGTGTGGGTAAAAATGCAATACTTGTTATGCAGGAATTTGTTTGTGAATTTATCTGTTTTTGAAAATTGTAGGTGAGATGATATGGCATCTTCACAACCTTCGCATAATGTTGAGTTTGAGGCTGCAAAATTTCTGCAGAAACTCATTCGAGAGTCTACTGATGAGCCAGAAAAGTTGGCTACAAAACTTTATGTGGTGTGTGTGCTTTTCACCCAATAAGTGTTCAGTTGTTCATGTATTTTGTGAATTCTAATACCATTTTTTTTTTTGTTTATACTTATCACATATGTTTTCGGATGCTTGTTTGATACAGATATTGGAACACATGAAAACGAGCGGGAAGGAAAATTCTTTGCCATATCAAGTAATATCAAGGTGAAACTTTTGGCTTGGTTATGATGTTTTTTTTTCTATTATTATTTGTGTTTGTCACATATTAGAAATTTGTTTATGTTAATGAGAGAAAGCCAAGTGTTGCAACTTTTAGAATTAATTTGGAGTATGCTATATTTGTTGTGATTTCATGGGATTTAGATCTACTGATATGTGCTAGTGAAATAATAACTGAAGCATTTAATGGTGACTGAATTGATTAGCTTACAGGAGTTTTGTTTTACTCTTTTTTTTTTTTTTTTGCTATAAAGTTTAGTCATGGTACTGTTTTGGTTTGATTCAGGTGTTGATGTTGATGTAAGTAATCTTGACACATAATATCATCCCATTAAATAACTAGGATTTTATGACTTTGGCGACTCATATATCTTGGGATATATGATTAGTTTAGTTATGGCAGTTGTTGGATTTGGAGCTTTTCATCTTAGAATGCAACTTAATTTTGTCCTGCACTGACCACAGTATGTTGCTGAATGGCTGAAAAGATGGACTAAATATGAATGATGTAAGAAAAAGGCATTAGAAAAAGCATAATCTAGGTCTGTCACTTTTGTAAATGTTCTGTTCAGTGGACAATTGGCACATAGAATTGTGGTGTGTTCACTGCTTAATTGGCGATTAAAAGGTCATGTATCGCCCATGCAGGATCACCTTAGTAGTTTTATACTTTGTCTTATAATTTGTTCTTTGTTTATCTCTGGTTTAGTTAGTTATGAGTCTATGTATGATATTTGCACGTTTCTCTTGTTGCCCCCTTCTACTTTTTTTTTTTGTCTTATTAACACCACAGTTCAATTGAGTTTTTTCTTTTTTGATCTTGTTAACGTGGATACATCTCCTCTTGGTTAGTTATCTGACATAAATTTTTTTTATTCAAGGGCCATGGAGACGGTCATCAACCAACATGGTCTTGATGTCGAGGCATTGATGTCTTCCCGCCAACCCTTGACAGGTGGCACTCAAATGGGGGACTCTGCAGGTAAAAATAATCTCATCCAAACTTTTTGGTTTCTTGTTACTTCTTTTATTATAACACAATTTTTCATGTGAGGATGCAGGATCTTCACAGGCAGCAGGAGTTACAAAAGATTCTAAAGTGGGCTTGGCCGAAAATGAAATTTCCAAAAGTGACACATTTGCTTCTAGCAGGCCACCTGTTGGCCCTAGTGGTAGTGGAGCAGGGCAGGACTATTATCAAGGATCTGGAACTCATAGGAGCAGTCAGTCTTTTGAACATGAAAGTCCTTCTAGTTTGGACACTAGATCTGCCAACTCCCAATCTCAAGAAAGAGGGGTGAATCAAAAGGATGGAAAGAAAGCTGCTGCAAAGAGGAAAAGGGGTGATACTTTTCTTCCATCTGAATCACATATGGACAACCCCCAACAACACGATGCCCGTAGTGCTGTAGTTAATCAGAGGAAGGCTAAAACAAGTAAGATTGAATCACCAGGGAGCTTTCCAGCTAGAGGTAGTGAAAATGCTGGCTTTAATATGGTTCCAAGTGTTGGCCATCTGGAAGTTTCTTCTGCTCATGTTTCAGCCGGGCAACAAAGTGGCTCTCTTCCTTCTTCCCGTGAAAATCTTTCTTCCAGGAGTGCATGGAATCAAAATAAAACAGGATTACCCATGGAAAGATCTCAAGTTCCAAGGTTTTCTTCTACTTCAATGTCTGGTAATTTGATGTCAGAAGTTCCATTGCTGCAGTCAACAACATCGTCTCTTGGAGCTGGTAAGCAGTGGAATATGTTAAATCAAATTAAAATTTCTTAGAAACTTAAGTTTTGATTTTTCAACTGGTGGGAGATTCTGGTGTTCTGACTTTTACCTTAACCAATGTTGGCTATTAAAGAGGATGGAAGTGGACCATAGCAGAACATCTTAACATTGAGATATCATTATTAGAACTCATTGTTTTCTTTATAATGATCTTGCCACTGGTGTTTTTGATTTTTAGGTCCTATGAGCAAGGTTCATGGAGGGATACCTGTCACTTCTAGTTCATATGCGATAGGGGAACTAGGATTCCCTAGTCAAATTCCTTTTAGTGGTTCGGAATTTCAGAAGCATGGATTGGCTAAAGGCACCGTAACAAGTCCTTCAGAGAAAGCCATAGAAGCCCATTTTTCCCCTGCTAATCGGGTGGATGACATGCCAGCATCACTTTCTACTGGAAGGGTGGAAAATGATGGAGGAAATTCAAATGTCTTTACAGATGCAAACAAAATTATTCAGGTGCCTTTAATTTTAAAACCATGCTTTTTAGCATTTTGTCTCCATGAAAAAATCATACTTTTTAGTGTGTAACTTTGGTTGAATAAAAGTTAATGTAATAATTTTATTCTGATTATTCTTTGGCTTTGGAAAATGGTTTTTGGGCATTTCAAAATGTAAATATAGAAAACTATTAAGACACTTTAAGTGGCAATCTTGCTTTGTTTTGGGGGATAGAATGCCCTCAGCGTGGATAGTGTAGGTCTGTAGACTAGTGCTGCTGCCAGTTGATATGTCATCACTTGCAATATTAATATTATGTAGCACACTTGAATCCATGGCAGAAAAGTGCTCTTGGTGTTCATTTGATTTTTGCAGAGGTAGATTCATTGAGAGGCTCACTGTTTGGTCCAATGTTTGAAGTTTCAGGCCATTAAAACTAGCATACCAATCCCTTAAGACTGACTTATTCATGCAAATTTATACAGTTGTGGCAGCTTCCATGGTAACTAATTCAGGATTTTATCTAACTGGACCTAGGGCACAATCTTTTACATTAGTGTCAGAAAATGATAATGCTTTAGGGGAGGTTTCTTTCTTTTATTAGATGAGCATAAGGCAATTTATGATTCTCTGCCTTCTTCGGCTATCCTTGTTTAGAGTGCTTAATTAAAAATTTTATAGAGCTTTGTTTAGGTGCTCATTATTTCTAATTCGATTTGACTTGGTGTTCCTTTTTCTTGGTTTGATTGAGCGAGAAGTCTCTATTTTTTTTTTCTTTGTTTTCTCCTAGCTGTTGCTGAGGTTGACAGGGCATGTGGTTGGTCTAGACTCTGTTACATATGAACTTTGCTTTGGTTTGTATCATGCACTAAACACCTATTAGCGCTAGTTGAGAGATCAGACAGTTACTTTGGCTTGCACTTCTGCCAATTTAATCTTGCGTGTTTTTTTGATTTGAATGTTGCATGGGTGGTTTGGTGGTTTTTCACCCTCTTTTTGTCAATTTATTATTTTTGGAGACCAGTAAAGGCAGAGGAACAAGACAGGAGAAAACAAAAAGATCTATGGACTGGACAGTCTGTATCAAAATATAGATATTGATATCTATGCCATTGGAGTTTTATCCTCAAAATATGCAACTGATAAGAAATCAGTTTGGCATATCTGTTCAATGGATGTTGTCTCTCTATATTTTAGGTTTCTAATTCTTTGTTGTGCTTCTGTGACTAACCTTAGCTATGTTGCATTCTGTTTTTCATGTGGCTTATCTTATATTTTTTTAAAATTTTGTGTTAAGTATTCTGTTTTCCACCAGGGTGGCCGACAGAGTAATATCTCTGAAATGACAATGCTTAGAGCTACTGCTTCCAGAGATATGGGAAAATCTCCAGTTATACAGTCTGGCAATCCTTTCAAGGACCAACAATTGAAACAGCTCAGGGCCCAGTGCCTCGTCTTTTTAGCATTCAGGTGGAGGGAACACTCCCTCAGCTTTCACTTTGATTTTTGAGTTATGAGTTGTGCAGTAGAACTCTTTGTTTATTTATGCATGTGCTATATGTGTGTATGTATATATCATTATATATTCTGGTTTTCATTTTTTATTTTCTAACTATTTGCAGAAACGGTTTGGTGCCAAAAAAACTACATCTTGAATTAGCACTTGGAAATATATTTCCAAAAGATGGTAAACATCCTGACTAAATCTGATCATGGGCTGGGTGTCAACTTGGAAAGTTTTGGACATGGGATCATGGCCTGCCAGACTAGATTGGCTGGTTTTAGTGATGGTTGTCGTATTATGAGACCTTTGCAAGATCTGGCCTACATAATTTATATGAGGCTGGACTTGGTCTTGGGCTTTAGTTGCTCGTTTGGCTAGGGGCAATGTCCCAAAGCTTAGTCATCGGTGGAAAGAACTTTGCTCATGATTTTTTTTCTATTTTTGTTTCTGATCTCAGCGTCCATCCTTTTCTTGTTGAGTATCAGGTGGTAATTCAGATGGCCCCCGCAAAGAGTTGATTGATCATAGAGGAAAGGCACAATCTTCTCATGAGCCTACTAGCATTCCTGAAGTTTCAATGCCATTTGGGAGGCTGAATAATGCAAAGGAGAGTGACGGAGTTTCTCCAGGTACCTCATCTGCTGGTAGATTCTTAGATGGAAACTCGTTGTCTAAAGAAGCTGATAAAAAAATGGAGGACAAAAGTGGTCAACCATCAGGCCTCTCAGTACTTACAGATGAAAGGAAGCATCTTTTTGCCAATAGAAAGCTGGAGGCTGAAATACAGAGCCAGGACAAGGTGGAATCACCAGCATCATTCACCACCACAATGCAGCAACCTGATCCAGCAAGGGGTAGTTTTGGCTCTAGTAATGCTGTGGACGGCGTGGAAAATGGCGATCTGCAAGCAGGAAGGGGTGACCTAGCTGCTTCTGTAATGAGCATGAATAAACAAATGAACGCTGATACAGTTTGCTGGACTGGAATCGGAAGCCATAAAGATGTTCCACGGGGATCCTTTCCTTCCACTATTATTCAGCATGAAATGGTGCTTGATAGAAAAGACAATGGTCCTAGTCAGTTTCAAAGTCTTGGTAACAGTAACGTTTCAGGTAACTAATGCACTAATTGTGATTCCTCCTACTAGTTTTTTAGTAAAGCAATTGATATCTATTCAAGAGTTGACAATGATGATCCCTAAGTGGCTCTGATGGATCCTTTTGATGAATCTAGTATCTCAAGGGGAGAATTATCTATTTAAAGGAAAATATATTGCTGTCAATGTTTCTGAACCTTAAACAAGATGCATTCCAAACAGGTGCATGGTGATTGTTGTTAATGAAATGATAAAAAGTGGTCTCTCTTTACAGGAGAGCAAGATGATGAAGACAAGTCAGCTTCTACTGATTCTCCACCTTCTCCAAAGTATACCATGTCAGAGAAATGGATTATGGATCAGCAGAAGAAGAAACTATTAGCACAGCGAAATTGGGTTGTAAAACAGCAAAAAACCAGACAAAGAATTTCCACTTGTTTTGCAAAGTTGAAGGTTGTTATAAGTTTCTGCGTTATTGGTTCTACAACTTTGTTCTTTTAGTCACAGTTAATTTGTCTTCTGTTCCTGCTTCTTGCATCTTTGGATGATTTCTGTGCAGATACTTCTATTGTAAAATATAGATTTAGGTTAGCGTTTACAATATTAGGTTTGGTGAAAAAGAAGTGCGGTAGGTACAATCTTGGTACAGTCAGGGAGCTCAGTAGGGAAAGAATAATGCAATGACAAAATATCTCAGATAAAGCACATGGCTTTTGAGAGAAAAGAAATTAGAATTTTCTTTTGCAATGACAAATTATTCCGGATGAGGCACATGGCTTTTGAGAGAAAGATGATTTAGAATTTTCGTCTCAGTCATATCTGTTTTCATTTATTTTCCCATCTGTGTCCTTAGAACAAATTTGATGGTATGGTGTTTCATTTTTTTTATTCACTTGTCTGCTATATATGTTGAAAATTTTCCGTTTACTGGATTCAGAGGTTTGTATATTGCCATGCAACATACTCTAAAAATGCCCTTGGTTTTATCAAATATTTGTTATTGCATTCACTTTGTGTGCTGCCTTTTATGCTTACCATGCAGGAAACTGTGAACTCATCTGAAGACATATCTGCAAAAACAAAAAGTGTCATAGAATTGAAAAAGCTTCAGTTGTTGGAGCTCCAACGTCGTCTTAGGAGGTGATTTGTTTTCTCAGCTCTTGCTACAATTGTTAGATTTTATGCAGTAAAATCATGAACATTTGGCGAATTGGATGTTTTTGTTGCACATAATAGTTTTACCTTGCTGATTTCTGCAATTTGTAGTGGGACCTTTTAAATTTTATTATATATTTATTATTTTTTGTGATTATCCGCAACTTATAGTAGAATTTTTTATCATGTTTGCTGAAAGTTTTTTGTGATTGTAAAAGTTTTTTTTTTTTAATAAATTGTTAATCAGGATGTTTTTGGTTTTAATCATGTCATTTTACATGTAGATTAGTGCTTTTTGAAGAAATTTTCATACTAAAATGTGAAATTTTGAACCTGTAGATGAGCTGTTAACAATTATTCAAGTTCTTCTTTCTGGGGCTAAACTAAGTGTTTTTTTTTTTTAAATTCCTGAGACAATACTGTTGCTTGTTTAAGAGCATGTGAAGGAGAAGATGCATGAAAAATCTCAAGAAAAGGACCTCCCAGTAAAACTATTGCTCTTTTTTTTTTGGCACTTGGAAAAGTTATAGATGGAATATAGTGCATAAAATAAACTCACTACCCAAATACTATTCATCATTACTATTTTGTCATTATAGTTTGTTAAGCTAAAGAGAATATAAAAGATAAAAATAAGTAACTGTACTATATGTAATTATTGTTCACATCACAGTCTTAAATCTTGTGCTCCTGTCATATGTAGAATAGATAAAAATCTTGACACTTTTTCTCATGAAAATTTGGGCAGTGATTTCCTGAATGATTTCTTTAAGCCAATCACGCCTGACATGGATCGCTTAAAGGCATTTAAGAAACATAAACATGGTAGAAGGACAAAACAACTGGAAAAATTTGAGCTGAAAATGAAGGAAGAGCGACAAAAGAGGATTCGTGAGAGACAGAAGGAGTTCTTTGCTGAGATAGAAGTCCACAAGTATGTATTTCTCTTTGTTGAGTGAAGGGGGAAAAAAAAAAAGAAACTTGCCTGCTATCTTTCACTCACATGTAGATAGCAGGTAGGTATGCATTTACACACACCTCCAATCGACACACATGTAATCTATTTATTTTTGTTGCTTCTAACACAGAAGTGAATCATCCTTTCTTTTCAACCTTTTTGTTAACCTCACTTTAGGGAACGATTGGATGACGTATTTAAGATTAAGAGAGAACGCTGGAAGGGTTTCAATAAATATGTGAAGGAGTTCCATAAAAGGAAGGAGCGGATCCATCGTGAGAAGATTGACAGAATTCAGCGTGAAAAGATTAATTTATTAAAGATTAATGATGTAGAGGGTTATCTGCGAATGGTGCAGGTTAGGGTTGTCATTCTAAATTTCACTGTTGTGTGAATTTGGCATCCTACATTCACTTATCACAGAACAAATTTTGGTCACTTCATAGGATGCGAAATCAGATCGTGTTAAGCAATTGCTGAAGGAGACCGAGAAATATCTTCAAAAGCTGGGATCCAAGTTACAAGATGCAAAGGTTATGGCAAAGCGCTTTGAAAATGATATAGATGAGACTAGAACTGCAACTACTGTTGAGAAGAATGATGCTATTTTTGATAATGAAGATGAAAGTGATCAAGCAAAGGCAAGACCTTTTCCTGTGTGCTCCTTGAGTTTATTTTGAATTTTTTTTTTGCTAATTTCATTGTTATTGAATTATTTGCAGCATTACATGGAAAGCAATGAGAAGTACTATTTGATGGCTCATAGGTATGCATTTTGCTGTCTAGTATTCTTATTAACGTTGGAGGTTTTTTATTTTTTTTATGTAGATGTTTTTGTTTTCTTTTGTCCTTTTGTCTTTTTCTTTTGGCAGTTAAGTTGTATACGAGTATATGACCTTTGCATGTTGATAGGGTGTGCCAGCTTTTTAGGCACAACTGTGTTTTAATTGATGTCTACTTTATGGAAGAAGACATTACTTGTGGCATTCATCTGTAGGACTGGATAAAAGAGAGCAAAACAAAATCCTTGTTTCTATGTTTGTTTCTATTTCCAAGATGCTATGTCTTTGAAAACAGAATTTCTATTGATCTCTTTCTTGTATTCTAGAATACATTTAATTGCCAAATGTTCTACTAAGTAAAATTTTCTTGTGCAGCATAAAAGAGAGCATTGCAGAGCAGCCAACTTGCCTTCAAAATGGAAAATTAAGGGAGTGAGTAGGATGTATTTCTGTATTGCTGCTTTTTTGTCCCAGTCCAAGTTTTTTGAATTCTGAATTTAGTGTCTTCATTTGTATTTTTGGCATGTGGGTTATGGAAATTTTCTGTTATGTTTAATTGATCACATGTAATTGTGATATTTCATATGCTTGATTTAGGCGTGCTTTTTGACCTTCAGGTACCAGATGAATGGACTGAGGTGGTTGGTTTCTCTATACAACAATCATTTAAATGGCATTCTTGCTGATGAAATGGGCCTTGGAAAAACTGTTCAGGCATGGTTTTTTCCCCCTGAATGTATTCTAATTTAAATAAATTAACTTGTCTCAACTTCCTAAAACTGTTCTGGAAAAAAAAAAAAAAGCTTATGTTTCTTCATCTTTTTTTTTTTTTTGGCAGGTTATATCTCTTATTTGTTACCTGATGGAAACCAAAAATGATAGAGGTCCTTTTTTGGTAGTTGTACCTTCTTCAGTTTTACCGGGATGGGAGTCTGAAATCACTTTGTGGGCCCCAAGTGTGCTTAAAATTGTTTATTCTGGGCCTCCAGAGGAAAGGCGTAAACTATTTAAGTAATGGCAGATTGACACAAGAGACCCTCCTTTTTCCTGTGTTATCTTTTATGTACTGTAATTCTAAGCATGAATACTCCTTTGCATTTCAGGGAAAAAATTGTTCATCAAAAGTTCAATGTCCTTCTGACAACATATGAGTATCTGATGAACAAGCATGATAGACCGAAGCTTAGTAAAATACACTGGCATTATATTATAATTGATGAAGGTCATCGCATAAAGAATGCTTCTTGTAAGTTGAATGCTGAATTAAAACATTATCAGAGTGCACACAGATTGCTGTTAACTGGAACACCACTACAGGTAACTGAGCTTTCTGCTCATGGGTTCTTAGATTCTTATTTATCCTTTTTTCATTGGTCCAAGATAAATGAATCATGTTCCGTTGTGTTTTGTGTTCCAGTCTATGACTTTCTTCCCACATAATTTTTTTTCTGTTGTAATTCTTTTGCAGATTTGATTTATGAACTTTTTTTTAATTTGCTTCTATTGCAGAACAATCTAGAGGAATTATGGGCGCTACTAAACTTTTTGTTGCCTAATATCTTTAATTCATCAGATGATTTTTCTCAGTGGTTCAACAGACCATTTCAGAGCAATGGTGATAATTCAGCTGATGAAGTAAGCTTTCTGGCTTTTTCTGGAAGTCAGACTCTATTGTTTCACTCAATTATTGCTTCTTTTTCGCTTCGCTATTTTTTGTGTCATAGCGAATGTTCTTACATTGTCATCTATTGGTTTGCGTGTCTAGGCTTTACTGTCTGAAGAGGAGAATTTATTGATCATAAACCGTCTTCATCAAGTTCTTCGACCTTTTGTACTTCGGAGACTGAAACACAAGGTCCTTGAAAGTTAAAATTATTGTTTTTTTACGACGTGAATCAAGTAAAATTTTTCTTTGGCAAAGGCTAAGCAAATATTTTTAGGGTTTCTTTATCCTGGTCAATTTAATGTCATAAAAGATCTGATTTTAGGAGTTCCTCTTATGCGCTTTCTTGTATCTCAAATTCATTTTTTAGGTTGAGAATCAACTACCTGAAAAGATCGAGAGACTTATAAGGTGTAATGCTTCTGCATATCAGAAACTTCTGATGAAGAGGGTGGAAGACAATCTTGGATCAATTGGAAATTCAAAGGTGAATGCAGTGCATCTATTCTAATTTTATTGATATCTTTTCATGAGGAAGGGCTACCAAGAAACTTTACGCATATCAGGTTGTTATTTAATCCTGGAAATATCTTTTGCAGGCTCGGTCAGTGCACAATTCAGTCATGGAACTCCGGAATATATGCAACCATCCATATATTAGCCAGCTTCATGTGGATGAGGCATGCATCTTTTCCATGCATAACTTGGCTTGGTTTGAAACTAAAAAAATCATGGCAGACAGTGAAGCTTTTATGTTTTTAGGATAAGAAAAAAATTTATCAAGAAGGAAGAGAGAACACACCATAGAGGACAAGGAATCCTCCTATATAACTCAACAGACGACTAAAAATCATAGCACAAAAATAAGCTAGACAATCAAGTTGGATAAAATTGAAAGAATTCTGCTAAAAGCACTAGCATGGAAGCCAAAAAAACCCACCTTGTATCAGAAGAGCTCTGGGGGGCATACTCTGACTCTTAAAAATACTTACATTTCACTCCATCCAGTAACTCCATAATCAAGCTTTGCGAAACATGTCCCCCCTTTTTTGTTTGTTTATGGAGCTGGATCTTGAGATTTCACACTGTTTGTCTTTTCTAATCTAAGCATTGATTTGGATGATTTTTTGTAGGTTGATAATTTGATACCTATGCATTTTCTGCCGCCAATTGTTAGGCTTTGTGGAAAGCTTGAGATGCTAGATCGGATACTGCCCAAATTGAAGGCAACAGACCATCGGGTATGAATTTTTTCTGTAGATTTTACCAAATTAAGTGTCTGATGTTCAGTAAAAGTTAATATATGTTGCATTGTCCCGATGCCCAGCAGAATTGCACTTTGTCTTTAATATTTTGGTGCAACTGTTCAATGTAGGATTGACAAAGAGTTTGAATTTGAATGATTAGTCAAAATATTTTTTGCGTAAGAGTATACATTGAGGAGTCTCTCTTCTGCTGGTTGTCCTCGTTTGAGACTACTTTTTTTTTTTTTTTTAACTCTTTGGGTAGTTCAGCTGTCTGTTCCTCCCTGTTTAAGTCTATTAAATATGCTGAGGAAGGATTATGTACGATTACTTTCTCGTGATGCCTAGTTTGTTCAGTGGGTTGTTCCTCTTTCATTAGGGTGGTAGGACTTGCCTTTTCACAAATTAGGAACTTTTAGATTATTTCATATTATAGCTTTCTAAGCACCTTTACATAGTTGTTATGATTAATGTGAGTACTTTTTCTTTGCTCCTTGATTCTCCAATATTTTTGGTTCTAAATGTTTTGAAGAATTTACTACTGTGACTGGGACCATGCAGGTTCTTTTCTTTTCAACGATGACTAGGCTGCTTGATGTTATGGAAGAGTATCTCACAATGAAAAAATATCGGTACCTCCGCTTGGATGGTCATACTTCTGGGAATGATCGTGGTGCCCTTATAGAACAGTTCAACCAATCAAATTCTCCTTATTTTATTTTTCTGCTTAGGTAATCCATACAATATGTATTGTGAATATCTAGGTCTTTCTTTTTCAGGACTGCCATCAAGTAATTAATACAAAGGGAATATTTGGGGACTTAGGACATTGAAGACCTTGAGATAGGGCAGGATAGATTTCTTGTTTTTATTTATAGGGATAATTTTTTTGGCCATATGTTTATTGCCAAGATTTTAGAATTAAATTAAGCATACCAGACGAGGTATAAAGGGGAGTCTAGATCTGGATACATAAACAGCTCATGGCCATTTTTTTTTCCAAAAGAAAGCAGTACACTCTAATACTGGTTGTTGGGTAGTCAAATCAGTAACTGAGCAAATTTTGTGCATGTAGGTTGTGTTCTGTAATGTTAAAGGCTGTGGTGTGAATTGACAATTAGTTGCTTTGATGATAACTTCACTAGACATTGGAATCTAGGAAAGTTTTATATAATTAATTATTTTTTCAATCATACTAAGTTAATGTGTTCATTAACAACTATGAAATAAATGTTGACACTGTTGTAAATGTCCTTTTTGTATATGTGTATCAACTGAAACATGCATAAAGTGTATTATTTTCCGTCAGACTGACATTTTATGTTGTGCTAGCATTCGAGCTGGTGGTGTAGGAGTGAATCTGCAAGCTGCTGATACTGTGATCATATTTGATACTGACTGGAATCCTCAGGTTAGAAATGAAATTGCAACTCCTCGATTCTTTGGAAATACCAGTTTATCTTTTCCTATCCGCACTATTTTTATACTGATGTTTTCAGGTGGATCTGCAAGCACAAGCTAGGGCCCATAGGATTGGTCAGAAGAGGGACGTGCTTGTTCTTCGGTTTGAAACGGTATTTTTTCCTTGTTATTTTCTGAAGTTGGAAATGGCTGTACTACCAATGTGTGACTTTTCTGACAACATATTTTACTTACTCTCTATCCTGAAATTAATATTTCCAAGTTAGTTGGGTGGATCATTTACTCCATAAAATTGGATAGGAACAGGAATGTCAAACTTTTAGATTACATATCATAGCTGAGGTTTTGAAGAAATATGTGTCATTTTTGCTATCTCCTCCTTGGCTTGCTTTTAATGCCATATCTTGAATATATCTGTGTTGGTCTTGAAGGATCAACTATAATGCTTCAGCTGAGCATAAACTGGGAGATGGAAAAATGACTTTTCATCTTTATTTGATAACCTATTTTCAAGAATTTCGGGGGAAAAAAAAATGCCTACATGAGTAATTTAGGATTAAGTAGGATATGCTTGATAGTTTGTGGAAGGGTGATGTTGAATTGTGGTGTGATCCTTGGACCTCAAAGTTGCCTTAATATGTGATTCATATTTATTGATTTTGCATTTCAATTTCTTTCTTGAAACTGGTTCAATTTTTATAAGGTCCAAACTGTTGAAGAACAAGTGAGAGCTTCAGCTGAGCATAAACTGGGAGTTGCTAATCAGAGCATTACTGCTGGTTTCTTTGACAATAATACAAGGTGATCTAAAATGTTTGTTAAGCATAAGATTACCTCAGAATTTAGAAGCAGTTCCAAAGTTTTCTAATTAATCACTAATGGCCTTGATGAAAATTTTTACAACATTTTTACAGTGCGGAAGACCGTAGAGAATACTTGGAGGCCCTTCTACGGGAGTGCAAGAAAGAGGAAGCTGCCCCTGTATTGGATGATGATGCTCTAAATGATATCTTAGCCCGCAGGTAAAATTCTTGTTTGAAGATTATGTGCTCCAGTTAGGGATATAGAACCTTTACTTGGGAGCTCTTCTTGCATTGACTGGCTGATACTATGTTCTTACTTGAAGGTAACTGAAACAGGGAAAAAAAAATTAATCAACTGTCGAGCTCATTTTGTCAATAAAGCAGTTTCTCAGTTGTACTAGATGGGTTACTAATAAATATGGGGGCTAACCTGAATATATTCTGAGGGTTTTGACATCTGCATAAAAGCTAATTGGGTCTTAGTCATTCTAAAATGAGGATTGTTTGTTGTTACTTAGGCTTTGAGTACTATCATATGGAGATATGCAACTTTCTGAATTATTTTTATTACTTTTTTAGTAATATTGGGAATCTGTTGATGAAATGTGTTTACCATTCCACTTCATTTAAGACTTTAATGAGCTCTATTCACTATGTATGGGATACTGTATATGGGACATGGGCTATTTCTCTTCTTGGGTTTGAATTTTGATATTCAAATTTCTTGGTTTATGTTGCCTTCAAGTTAACATTTTATGTTTATACTGAATTTCCTATGGTTTCATTGACAAGTTAAAATTTTCATGTTTTTTAACCTACGCTGGCAGCGAGTCAGAGATTGATGTATTTGAATCAGTTGACAAGCAGAGGCTGGAAAATGAGAGGGTATGGATAAATATGCATGAAATTGTGACTTAAATATTTTCCTAGGATCTGCTTCCTAACGTTTCTCATTCTACAGGAAACATGGAAGAATTTGTTATTGGGGGAGGGTGTGGATGTTACTGAGCTGCTCCCTCCTCTGCCTTCTCGTCTTGTGACGGATGATGATTTGAAATCGTTCTATGAAATGATGAAGTTGTATGATGTTCCAAAGGCTGCGGTAGTATCTAACGTCAGTGTCGGGGTGAAGCGGAAGGGCCAGTCTCTTGGGGGCCTTGATACTCAGCATTATGGAAGGGGCAAACGTGCAAGAGAGGTTTGTTAATGATTTTTTATTCTTAAGGAGCATATGTCTTGTGTTGTGTGGTACATGCCTGGTGATTTTTTTTTTTTTAAATTCACTTTATCAGGTGCGTTCCTATGAAGAGCAATGGACAGAAGAGGAATTTGAAAAATTGTGTCAGGTTGACTCTCCTGAATCACCTAAAGTGAATGAAGAAATAATAGAAAGGAAATTGCCAAAAGATGCTAGTGTTCCTGGGGTTGCTATTGGTGGCACAGAAGCTCATGCACCACTGCCACCACTCCCTCCAGCACAACCCATGGAGCCACCACTCCCTCCAGCACAACCCATGGAGCCACCACCACAACCCATGGAGCCACCACCACAACCCTTGGAGCCACCACCACAACCCTTGGAGCCACCTCCACAACCCATGGAGCCTCCATTGCTGCAACCGAGCAAAGAGGTAACTCCGCCATCTAAGCGGGGACGTGGCAGGCCAAGAAGAACAACATCAGATAGATCTCCAACAGCAGTGGTACTTCCAACTTCATCTGGAAATGGCAAAGTGGATGAAGGGCTATCAAAAGGAATCAAGTCAGTCTCAGCAAAATCCTTTGCCCCCGATTCTTCTCATGGTTCTAAGATAGGGGGTACAAGTGCACCTACACCTCAGGCTAGTGTAGTTATTACTCCTTGTTCTGAGCCTACAACCCCTTTAGTTTTTGTTACACCCAACTCACAAACTACTCCAGGTTCTGTTGTTACACGTGGCTCACAATCTAATTCTGCTTCTGTTACTATACCTGGATCCCAATCTACTTCTGTTTCTGTTGTTGCACTCGGTGCCCAATCTACTTCTGTTCCTGGTGTCACTCCTGGCTCACAATCTGCTCCTGGTGTCATTCCTGGCTCGCAATCTGCTCCTGCTATTTCTTCTGCACCTATCCAATCTAGAGGACGAGGTCGGAAGGCTCAGAGTGGAGTACAAGCACCACGACGCAGGGGAAAGAAACAGGAGGCAGTGCTGCCTGCTTCTGAGAATTTAGCTGTTCCTGATCCAAGTGTAAATGAACAATCACATGATATACCTATCAACCCTTCAGTTGGTGTCACTAGTGGAGCTGTTTCTAGTGTTCCTGTAGCTCCTCATAATAATTTACCTGTCTCTGCTGCCGTAGAACTTATCAGTGGAACCACCCCGCATTCTGAACCATCAAGTGCTGTGGAATCCAAGTCAGCCCCTTCCATCTCTTCTGTCTCTACTGCCACTCAATGCCCCTCTTCTTTCCCTTCTGCTCCAATGCAAATGAAAGGGCAAGGCCGGAAGACACAAACTGGAGCAGGGACTGAAACACCACGGCGTAGAGGACGAAAGCAAGCGACAGTGTCAGCTGCAGTTCCAGATGTTTTGGTGAATCAGGTTTCTACATCAGATCTACTTCCACAGAACAAACCTGAGGAGTCATTAGCAAGTAAAACGACAGTCACAGCAAGAAACCAGCTGGCTCATGATCATGACCAGAGAGATGTTGACCAGTATAAATCAACTTCTCTTTCTGTTCAAGAGTGCAAATCAAGCGAGCAATTGGATGATGTGGCTCAAAATCAGCAACCAGTCTGCTCATCAACAGAGAATGATGGCATTGCCAGATCAGTGGGTAGGTTTTCACATATCAAAATGCTATTGGAAGTTATGCAATTCTACTCATCAATGAATGATATGTTGTTTGCTGATATTGGAAGAACTTGCAGGTACATCTTCTGCACAAATTCTAAGTGCTGATAGAGGTGATTTGGCTTCTGTGACAAAGGATTCATCAGCTGAAAATAGCCTTTCAAAAGCTAAAGTTGGTGAACTAGGTAATGAGGGTGGTATTGCTTCAGTTGTACCTATGACAAGCGGTACCTCTACAGAGATGGTTCAGAGCCAAAGCTCAGAGGATAAAGCATGCTTAGGTGCTGGTCATCCAAGAGATGGTTCTATTGCTACAGAAGACACTGCCAAAACTGATCATCAGGTAGCTGTGGACTTCGCTTCCAATTCCCAGCCAATTGTATCTTATCCCTCTGTTTCTCCAGCCTCCCAATCCATCCCTCCTGAAGCCACCCAAGTTAAAAGGCCAGGTCGAAAGGCTCTAAATAGAGTGGAAGCACCTGCTAGGCGTAGGGGAAAGAAACAGGGTCCAGTTTCAACTGCTGTTGATGCTTCAATTGGTCAGGATCCCAAAGTAAGTCCACATTCACTGAACAAATCCAGGGATGTATCAGGAAGTAGGGCTATGTCTCTGAGTAGTAGACAAGAGAGCGAACTTAAGGAACCTGCTAATGTCGTTCAGGTATTTCATGCTTACATTTGGCTGATGTTCTATCCTTGGAAAATAATAAAAAGGCCCAACGACCAGGAGCAGCCAAAACTTTATTGTTTGTGTTGGTGTTTGATGAACTTTTTTTTTTATTATTATTTTACTATAGCTATCTCATCATGAACTGTAGGCAGTCTTAGTTTCAATTATAGTACAGACGTTCTCAACTTAAAAATATTGTATTTCTTTGATAAACTGATCCATCCACCCAAGGGCCAAAGATCATGGATGGCACTTTTTGGTAAAATCCTTTTTTAGTTTTTCTTTAATGGCATTGTGGACCGAGCATTGCTGTTATTAAATGATAGAAAGAAAGATTAAATATATATTTTATATATCAGTATTTGGAAGCAGAAAAGTGATGTTGTATTAAGGAATGCAAAAACGAATAATCTTAAGATTCCAAATAATACCTCTGGATATATGTAAACAATCAATCTTAGGACTTTTAATGGAGCTTTAGATTTACAGTTTAATAAGGGATTTCTGGTATTTACACAAAGACCTTATACTTCAAAATATATTTAAAATTTTTGGCTAAAACTTATGAATGTGTGTCATTCTGCCTTTTTGTTATTATATTTAATTTTTTCACTTATTAATACTTAAATTCTCATATTTTAGGATGCAAATTTGCCTAGTGGCTTAGTTGTTCAAGATCCAAGAAGAAAAGAGGCTACTGGAATTCCTGCTTTTGGCCGAATTCAGACTGCTGATATTACTGATGTTGCTCGTGTGATGAAGGAGATATTCTCTGAGACTTGCTCATCAAAAAATAAAATGGGCGAGTCTTCTAGAAATGAAATAGCAAGTACCCCAACTGCATCTTTATTAGGTAAGACGCATGTGGAGGTTGTGAAAAACCAAAGCGTGGAGGAAAAAATGCCCTCAACTGTGCCAACTTTGGAAGCAGATATTCCAGCTTCAGGTATTTCACCTGACAGTTCTAAACAGTCTGAGTCTAGTGATGGTCTCAAGATAAATGAGGACCATGTATCTTCTCAAATTCCCAAAAACGCTAGCTCTGTTGAAAATGTGGCAGATTCAGGACAGGTTTCTTATACAGACCCAATCGCAGGGGCAAATATGGAGGTCCCTTGTACAGTTCCAGTCACTGTTTGTGAAATGGAGAATGTTTCTTCTTGTGGACCTGCTCCTAATGAACTTGCTGGTCTTAGTCCAGGATCCATCGGGAATGAGGTACCTTTGACAGTTGCTTGTCAAGGTTTTGTAGAGCCTTCTGCAATCACTAATGTTTCTTCTATCCATGGTCCTCATGAACTTACTGGTCCTAGACCACATTCCTCTGAGAATGAGGTGCTTTCAACAGTTGCATCTGAGGGCGCAGCAGAGCATTCTGGAATGACGAATGGTTCTTCATGTAGACCTGGCCCTCATGAACCCGCTGATCCTAGTCCAGGGTTCTCTGGTAATCAAGTAATTTTAAGAGTTAAGGTTACAGAAGAGCCTTCCGGATTGATTGATGTTTCTTCTTGTAAATCTGGCCCTGATGAACTTGCTCATCCTAGTTCAGAGTCCACTGGGAATGAGTTACCTTCAGTAGTTGCATCTCAAAATGAAGCAGAGCCTTCTGGAATGATTGATATTTCTTCTTGCAGACTCACTGGTTCCTGTCCAGGGACTTCTGGGAATGAGGTACTGGTAACAGTTGCATCTCAAGATGCTGAAGAGCCTTCTGGACTTACAGAAGATAAATCTGGAAATGAAACAGTTATTTCTTCGAGTGAGCCACAAACATCTTCCCCCCATGGTGCTAGCAGCCTTGAGCCACCAAAAATTTCTGAGGTTGCTGATGTCAGTGATGATTGCCCAGTGATTCAATATGATTCAGTTGTAATGGAGCCTTGTAACAATAATTCAGTGGAAAAAGCTGAGGCTTCAGCAAAAGCATCTCCTGAACTCGAAGTTACTATTCAAGGTTCTACAATTTCTGCAAATTCTGGTGATGATGTCTTTCATTCTTTAGTGAGCACGCACTTTCCTTCTGGTCCAAGTTCAGATTCTGCTGCAGAAGGCATTCCTCCAATAAAAGATGATGGTGGTGATGCTGCAGAAGGCACTCTTGCTGTGACTGGAACTGTATCTGAAAACATCAATAAGTCTTCTTTGCGAGAGTCTCTAGATACCAGAAGTATTCAAGGTCCTACAACCTGCATAAAAGATGATGGTGGTGATCAGCCAATGGAATCTGCGCTAAATTCTGCCAGTCCCTCCCATTCAGAAGATGTAGAATTGCCTAGAATGGCCCCAAACATTTTAGAAAAAAAAATAGTAGAGCAGCCTCCAAAAGATTTTGCTGCAACATCTTCCAATCTAGAGGATGTTCCTGAAGACGCTAATGGAATACAGCTGCCTCTTGAGGGCACCAATGTTGGTCTTAATGAAATTCGCAAAGTGGAAGAAGGAGCATCTTCACCAGAATTTATCAGTTCTGAATCTAGAAGTACAGGAAACAAAGATGGTGGAGCTGAGATGCAGCCAGGTGTAGTGAGAGGAGAGGTGGAATATGTTGCTGGTTGTGATGCAGGGGCAAATGTGTCGGAAGCAAATGCACCATTGCCAAACAATGTTGCTGCTGAATCTATCAATACAGAGGATGTGCATCAAATGGATGTTTCACAGGATGATGGGCCTATGCTGGAAAATGTTTCTGGAAGCACTTTTGCTTCACCTCCCCTGGGGGTAGACAAAGTTGACATCCTATGTGAGGAGGGCCTGGATAGCAGCTCACAAGCACTGAATGAACCACAAGGATTTGAAGAAGAGACTGGTAATCTGGGGGGTGTTGCTCAAGTTAGTGGGATTGTATCAGATGATTTATCAGATAACGTGGTTTTGCCTTCCTCTCCACCGATAGTTAACAAAGGATCATCTGAGCAGGTTTTATCTGGGAGCCCTGTGACACCAAATGAATCAAAAAGTTCTGAAGACAAAAGTATTGACAAAGGATCATCTGAGCAGGTTTTATCTGGGAGCCCTGTGACACCAAATGAATCAAAAAGTTCTGAAGACAAAAATATTCATCCAATGGATGTAGCTCATGATATTAGTGCACCACGGAATACATCAGAAAATTTTTTTCTTTCATCTTCTTTGCCAGCAAAAGAGGAAAAGATGAGTGCAACTGAGAAGGATCAAGTTTGCAGCCTGGTACTAGAGGAATTAAAAGGATCTGAAGCTGAAAAGGGTGATGGAATAGCTGCATCTGAGGTTGACAGGGTTGCTCATATTCAAGAAAATGTGGATACGTCATCTTCTTTGGCAATAGGCAAAGACAAGGTTGATGGCTCATCTGAGAAGGGTATGCATTGCAGCTTAGTAATACCAGCAGAATCGGAAGGGTCTCAAAGCGAAAATAAAGATCAAATAGATGATTCTCAGGCATGTGTGGTTTTGCCTGAAACTGAAAAAAATGGTCAAATGGATATTGCTAAGGCGAGTGAGGTTGATGAGGAAATATCCAACAAGGATCAAATGAATGTTTCTCAGGTTGGCAGGCTTGTGCCTGAAATTGTATCAGAAAATGTAAATTCGTCTTTATCTTCCAGGCTCTTGGAGGATGAAGGTGGAAAATCTGAAATAAATGCACATGGCAGCTTAGTGGCACAGGAATCAAGAGTATTGGAAACTGAAGAGTGTAGGTCTATCATTGTATGCCAGGTTGGTGAAGTTGCCCCTGAAACTACAATAGAAAGCAATGTTGAACCTACACCTTGCTCGGGCATGGAGGATGTGCTGATTGAAGGTTCACTGGAGAAGAGTGCTCATGGCGTCACAGTAGAATTGGGGGAATCAAAAAGCTCTGAATTAGATAACAGTCATCAAATGGTTGAATCTCTTATCACTGGGATAGACACCAAAGATACTCCTGTTGGTAGCATAGAGCCTAAAGATTTGCAGGACTGTAGCATTTTGCCTGATGTATCAAAAGATGTGGTCCCATCTACATCTATGTCACCAGTGCATGAAGAGAATATCAAGGGCTGTCCTATTAACAGTCATCAAATGGTTGAATCTCTTGTCACTGGGATAGACACCAAAGATACTCCTGTTGGCAGTATAGAGCCTAAAGATTTGCAGGATTGTAGCATTTTTCCTGATGTATCAAAAGATGTGGTCCCATCTACATCTATGTCACCAGTGCATGAAGAGAATATCGAGGGCTCTCCTATTAAGATTCCGGAGGGGTTAAAAATGTCTGAAGCTGAGATTGATGACCAAACTCAAAGTAGCAGCATGGTTTCGGGGAATGTTTCTGAAAACATGGATCTAACCACTTCTACTTTGGGGACAGAAAGGGAAAAAGGTGATGTCTCATCTGAGAAGGGTATAGTCGATAGCTTTGTAGAATCTGTAGCATCAAAAGTGTCTGAATCTGAAATGTGTGATCAACTATCTCATCCTGAGGTTGGTGGAATTGTACCCAAAGATGTAAACTCCCTGTCGTCATTGGTGGCAGAGAATGAAAAGTCTGACGGCCTATCTGTAAAAGACACTGTTGGTGGCTCAGTACCACTAGAGAAATCACAAAGATCTGTAGCTGAGTAAGTATATGATATAAGAAATTTGTTGTACAGTTGTGTTGTAATTTCCTGCCATATGTTATCCAACTGTGAAGGGGCTGAACTGACACACTTATTTATCATGTGTTGCATTGCCCTGTATAACCAAGTTAATTGCACGGTTATATATATTTGGCATATTCAAAGTACTTATATTCTATGCTTAGCGCCATTATTGTACTTTTTTGCTATGGATTGCTGTTGTTTCAAAGTATTGTTTTTCTGAATTGGCTGGTATTTAGACATAATTCCTTCAAATTAGATCCATGGAAATGGGAGATGGAACTTCTCATGTTGGACATATACTTAGATGGAAGCGCAATCTTATTATTAACTGTCCCTTTATGTTATAGAATCTGTTAGCATCTGATTTTGGCTTTGGCAAATCAATTTGTGCCGTGAGGATCGTGCAATGTGATGTGTTTTATATTTCTTGTTTCATCAAGTTACAGGGGAAAGATAAGGATGTAATGGCCCCAGAACTTTGCAGCTTGCAATGCATGCCTTATTCGTGTCATTTTTTTCGTTCTCTTTTTGTCACTTGCAACGTCTTTCTGTTTGTATGTGCATTATCTTTCATTCTTTAGTTGAATTGACCTTAAATTTATGTTGCTATGTTGACTGAATTTAGCCATTGCACAGACTCCGAATTATCCGTAATTCCTGTTTCTTTTCATCATTTTGGTTCCCTGCTGTTATAAATCATGCTTTTTATTTATAAAGTTAAATTACATTATATTATCATGGATTTCTGTACACAGCACTGTGGCTCTTACCTTTGCTATGACTTTATTTTAGTGTACATTTTATAGGTCCTGAGGATTATTATATTGTATTTTATGTTGAGGTAGTAGACTATGGTGAGTCTGCGATTACAATGCATGTGGGATATTAGGGCAATAAGAGCATAAATTCTGAGTTGGGTTACTGCAGTTTGCTTTGAAATATATGATGTCGTTGTTTTGCTGCTCCTACGCCATTGATTTAGCTTTCTTTGGTGGTGGCATGAAAGCCAGATAGAGGCTGTATTTCAATTTTTTTTTTACTGGAACTTTATTATATTAATTCATCGTAGTGAGAGAGCAGATCAAGTATTAAACTCAGTCAAGGTAGCCTAAAGGTGATGTAAGATTTCATGCGTTGGACATTGTCATGTTTCATCGCAATGTTTTTGTAATTTGGTGAGATGGTGCAACAATCCATTCTCTATATATTATCAATAATGCATTTCAGCATCCTCAGTTTACTTTGTAATACATGCATATCAACCTTCTTCATTGTTGTATGGTTTGTTTTTGTGGTGGCCATAGACGAGACCAGACTGCTTTCCTTCATTTTCAGGAAGAACTAAGCGCCATGAATATAACCTGTAATGTTACCCCAGTGAAAATAACTTCTCTCATGCTTTATGAAACTTCAAAGGTGAAGTTGGACACAGCACATTTTAGGAAAATTCTTTGATGGTGCGCGCATTATTGTTTGTTTGGTAACAGAAGAGGGCAAACAACACCCTGCATTTTGTCGTTAGCTTGCCCAGCACATACCAAAAAATCCAAAAGATCGGTAGACCACACCAGCTCCATGACAATAGACCTGCACCAAACTTGTAAGCATTATCTAAGTCGTACATGATTATCCCATCCACCACTGCCATTATGTACGAAATGGAAAGCCATCAGACTGGACTTTTCCCAATCAGCAATTTACCACCAAACCAAAAATGAAAATGACCGGCTCGGCTGGTAAGTCCTTGGTTAAGGTTTCTATCACCATCTACTGCTCTTTCAACTTCTCCTTTTGTTTGCTTTTGGCATGTGTGTTATGCCAAAGAAGTCAACAGACTTTAGATTCCCTATGGCTGGCTGAGCACATGAAAGGAGTATGCCAATTCAGCAAACTCTTTATTATAATTTTATTTTTATAAAATAAGAGTTCAACAGTAAAAGTTGAATCGACTCTTATATATAAAAATATACATTTAAATTTTATCATATTCTTAATTATTAAAATGTAAATTTTTATTAATTTTACAGTCTCATTATAAATGAAGAGTAAATTTATCAAATTTAAAATAATTTTTTCTTACAATTAAATGTTATTTTTTTTAAATTTAATCATATGTACCACGATATAAATTTATGATATAATAGTTAGTACGGGCTGATGCCAACCACCCATTATTGGTAAATACTATTTTCAAATCAATTAATTGAGGTTTCACACGAGTGGGAGTTTCTAAATTCTAACGTATCATTGAATCAAAACGTAAACCAAAACTTTTTCCAAAAATATTTATTCAAAAATAAACTATGCTTGACCGTTGATCTGCGTGGCAGCAAGACCAAACGACGACGTTTGACTAGACATTTTTTTTTCACCAGGCAGCGAAAACCGCAGGACATGTCATGGCATCGGCACTTCTTTTATATGCATTGTGTATCTACTTCCTTTCTGCTCCACTGCTCTTTTGACCACAGCTTACACCTAACATCATACGCACAAAGCCACCACCACCATCACCGTCGCAGGAAGCAAGAATCAATCAATGGAGTCCACCGGCAGCGTCTTAGTAACTCTTCATTTCTTTTTCTTTTTCTTTTTCTTTTTAATCTTTAATGCTTTTGCTTGTTTTTTTCATGTTGAAGAAACTGATAAAGATTAAAGATTAAAAAAAGAAGAAAAAGCAATAATTCGCTTATTGTATTGATCTGAAATATGCATCTGAGTGATCTCTCTATCTATCGCTCTGTCTAAGCTGTTTGATTGTTTTTGTTGTCCAGTTGGCTTCATCTGCTGCTACTGTTGCTCAACAAATGGGGAATGGAGGACTTGGAGGAGGATTGAGGAAGAATCCAACCTTAGTTTGTGCTCCAATTATGGCGGATTCTGTTGATAAAATGTTGATCAATTTTGTGAAAGCTAAAGAGAGTGGTGCTGATCTTATTGAAGTTAGATTAGATAGTTTAAAAAGCTTTTCTCCTCATAATGACCTTAAAATCCTTATTACTTGCTCTCCTTTGCCCACTCTTTTTACCTACAGGTTTGTCACCATTTTTTAAATCATTTTCTTTATTATTGTATACACTGTCAATTGTTTGCATAGTGTTTACGAAATCTGAAAAATATTGTAAAGAATTCAATTGAATTGAGTCAATTCTTATGCTTGTAAAGGTTACAGTTGCTAGTTCTCTTCTTTTTTTTTGAAGAAAAGAAAATTAAAACTGACATGATGTTGCGTTGGGTTCTTGATGAACTCGATTTGACATGTGTTGTTGTAGGCCAAAATGGGAGGGTGGTGAGTATGATGGTGATGAAAATGAAAGATTGGATGCACTTAGATTAGCCATGGAGCTTGGAGCTGATTATATTGATGTTGAGCTTAAGGTGATATTTTGAGATTATGCTCAATTGTGCGTATAATATTGTCACGGTCATTATGCTGTTTATTTTTCTTTTTTATCTAGAAGTAGGGAGTTTGTAATTTTGAAATGTGATATTTTTTTCCGGTTGTTATGTATTTGTTTGTGAAGGCTGCTAGCAAGTTCAATGATGCTATGCGGGGAAATAAACCTGCAAAGTGCAAAATTATTGTTTCATCTCACAACTATCATAACACTCCATCTCTCGAGGAGCTTGGCAACCTTGTGGCAGATATACAAGCTGCTGGAGCCGACATTGTCAAGATTGCAACAACTGCCTTGGATATTACTGATGTGGCACGCATTTTCCAAATAACTGTTCATTCTCAAGTAAGCAGTGTATGTTTAATGCTTAATTCCTTCTTGTCATGAATTGAAATAAGGAACATTTTCTTTTGAATATTTCTGTGGCTAGATAAAGGATAATATAAACCATTATTGTATTATACGTATCTTCAGTAAGCCTGAATTGCAAAAAGGAAAATTAATTGCTATGGATTCTCTTGCATTCTGGTTAGGATATCTGGCATAAACATGGTCAACTATTAATAATACACCTTTTGGCCTTTTATAGTGACCACCAAATTTTAAGCTATTCTGTCTAATAAGTGATCTATTTGGTCATGAAAATATAAGGGACTCATTTTGCATAAGATTGCTGAAGTTTCTAATTAAAGTGTCTTTGAAGTATCTAATTTATTTCTTGTGCTTATTTCTTTTTATCACTCTTCTTTATATATATATGTATATATATATATATATATTGAATGTAGTACAAGGCTCTTGAGTCTTGCCATTTGTAACTAAATGCTTACAAACTCATAGTAAACTTATCATGATAACTTGCTCATTCAAGGGCTCTATCAAATCCGGTCCCCTATCTTTTATTTGTTAAATAGCATTAAGATTGTGACATTTCTGTTCTAACATATTTTTACTCTTTCTTTGAGGTTTCTGATATATAATTTGTTGTGAAAATAACAATTTTAGAATTTCATTGATAATGATTTTCTTTGGAATCATTAAATAAAATTTTCAGGTTCCAATAATTGCAATTGTTATGGGTGAAAAGGGTTTGATTTCACGAATACTTTGTGCAAAATTTGGCGGGTATCTCACTTTTGGCACTCTCGAGTCAGGAATAGTTTCAGCTCCTGGTCAACCAATGATCAAGGACCTGCTGGATCTATACAATTTCAGACAAATTGGACCTGACACAAAAGTGTATGGTATAATTGGGAAGCCTGTTGGGCACAGCAAATCACCTGTTTTATACAATGAAGCTTTCAAGTCAGTTGGTTTCAATGGGGTTTATGTCCATTTGTTAGTCGATGACATTGCCAATTTTCTCCAGACTTTCTCATCCACAGATTTTGCAGGATTCAGGTTTTATTTCAATTAGTTGCAATTTGGTATATGTACATATATATACACACACACAGATTATATATGTTTCTATTGTTTATCTACTTTAGTGTTTATCAATTAACATTTTCTAGTCTCACTTTTTCTGGTGAGCCAGATCTTTGACTAGATTGAATGTTATGCTTTAAGTGTTTAAATGTTTATGAGATAACTTTTAAAGTGTTTTGTTTTATTAGATGTTTTGGAAAAAGAAAAGAATCATGGATTCATTCTTGTCTGCTGAATGAATTCTCTTTGAAGTCTTTCTTTGATTTTATGCTGTGTTGTGATGATATCGATTTTACTTTTTTGCAAACACAGTTGTACAATTCCTCACAAGGAGGCTGCAGTTAAGTGCTGTGATGAGGTTGAGCCAGTTGCAAAGGTAATGCTTGACTCTGTTAGAATAGTTGTTATGGCTTATAGTTCTCCTGAAGTGTTCAATATTTTCTTTCTTATCATGGATGACTTATATTTCTGAAAAAATCAATTCCCACAGTTAATAGGTGCTGTTAATTGCATTATACGAAGACAAAGTGATGGAAAGTTGTTTGGTTTCAACACCGACTATGTTGGTGCTATTTCAGCTATCGAGGAGGGACTGCGAGGTTCCATTTTTTTCACAACCTAAGCAAGCATTTATTTTGAATGTTTTTTTTTAAAGCATTTTCTGGCTTGTATTCCTATTTTGCAGCTTCACAAAATGTTAGCAGTGCAGCTGGTTCACCTTTGGCTGGTAAGCTGTTCGTGGTCATTGGAGCTGGTGGTGCAGGCAAGGCACTTGCTTATGGAGCAAAGGAAAAGGGAGCAAAGGTTGTGATCGCCAATCGCACTTATGGTGAGGTCATTCAATTCTATTTAATGAAAATGTTCTGCTCTTTTATGCTATCATAACAACAGATATTTGATGATGCTTATGACTGATATTATTTTATCCATTACTCATTTGACTTCAAGTACGGGCGAAAGAACTCGCAGAAATAGTTGGAGGAGAAGCTATATCTCTTGCTGATTTGGAACATTTCCATCCAGAAAATGGAATGGTTCTTGCAAATACAACTTCTATTGGAATGCAACCAAAAGTTGACGAGACACCCGTTCCTAAGGTTCCCTCCTCATAATTCTGTTTTTTCCGTAGTGAGTTATATTGCTACTTAAGTGTAGAGAAGAGCTAAGGCTAATATATGATTTTGGGGGATCATTTATCAATAACATTGTTTTATCTGCACTCGCACTTATTGTTGCACGGCATGATGTAACCATCCATTGGTATATAAAGCTTTCAGAACAAAGTTATAAGCAAAGAAATAGAGCATTTTCATGTGACTTGTTATTTTTGTAGAGTGCTTTGGGAAATTACTCCCTGGTCTTTGATGCGGTGTACACCCCAAAAATAACCAGACTCCTGAGAGAAGCAGGGGAATCTGGAGCTGCAACAGTTTCGGGATTGGAGATGTTTATCGGGCAGGCATACGGACAATTTGAGAGATTCACTGGATTACCAGGTAATATCATTACTTTATGGCTCGTAAAAAAAAAAAAAAAAAACTAGCAAAAGTGCATTCTAATTTATTTTGTGTAATTTTCTTGTTGCAGCCCCCAAGGAACTGTTTCGGAAAATTATGTCAAAGTACTGATTCGGGGTTATGTAGCTAATACTATGCATGTAGCTGGTTTTGTTTTTCTGTGGTTAAATTAAAACTATCATCCTCTTATTTTCTTCTTTCTTTGTGATTTTTGTGAAGGGAGAAAAAGAAATGCCAGTAATTTAACTGTTATTGTTGTGCAACACATTGTTTTCACTTGAGAGAAGAATAATAGTACATGATGCTCTTCAGAGATTTGGCCAAATGGCATTAATATATATATATATTTTTTTTGTATGGGATACAATTTGGTTTGGATAGCTGATTTTAATCGGTTTATATTGTCGATTAAATTTAATATAAAAGGTATATAATCATACTTGCATTATGAATAAGTAAAATTGTATATCGTACTTTTTCTTATTGGGGAGGGGATTTGATCCCATGTAAGATTATAATGTTCATATGAGATTGTAATGTTCATAGCGTGTTGGCCAATAACCAAATAACCAATAAAACAACTGTATATCATACTTGTTTCTGCATTGAAAAAACAAAAACATATATTGACACTATTTACATATGACATTTGAAATTAAAATTCTGTTTCTTTATTATATAAAAATAAAATGTCATTAATAGAAAAAATTTGAATAAAACCAAAAAAAAAAATTAACTATAAAATGAAATTGACACACAGTAGTAAGTATGTTGCATTTTATATAGGCATAACTCATATTTTGCCCCTTGCACTTTTATTGTTTTCTAATTTTTCTCCTGCACTTTTATTTCTATACATTGAGTCCTTACACTTTTATTTTGCCATATATTGGTCCTTAATTTAAAATTAAGGACTCAATATATGGTAAAATAAAAATGTACAAAGATTAAATTAACGACTCTTGCTATGGTGCAAATATTTGCATCTATGCAAATAAAATTAGAGCCGTTGGATTTATTTTTATCTAATTATAACCATTGATCATTTTTGTATACCAATACCTATAAAATATATCAATGGTTGTAATTAAATTAATAGTAATCTAACGGTTCTAATTTTATTTGTATAGATATACATGTATGTATTGTAGAATGACTCTTAATTAAGAACCTAATATATGACAAAATAAAAGTGTAGAGACTCAATGTATAAAAATAAAAGTGCAGGGGGTAAAATATAGATTATGCCTTTTATATATTGATTCCCAAATGTTGCAAGCAATATTTTCTACATGCCAAACCTATATGCTGAAAAACACTTATTTTATGTAATATTTTTAACTCAATTAATTAATTTTTGAAAACCAAAATAAATCCGAGACCCAATCAATTAGCTTGGATTCAATTGAAATTAATCAGTTTGTTTGGTTTAGAAGTTAAAACTCTATAAATTAGCTTCCATTGAATTAATTTAATTCGCTTTTGGTTTGATTAATTTTTGTAATGTTCTATTCGTTTTACTCATCTAACCATTTAAAAACTAGTATATTTACCCGGGCAAAGTGCAATTATGTAATGGCATGCAATTAGCTTTGTATCTATTTAATTTTTAAGAAGTTTATGATATTATTATATTATCCATATTTAAGTGCATATAATATCTTTTTTTAAGATATAAATTAAATAGAACTTCTATTACCAGGTAATATAATATGGATAATATAATAATATCTTAAAAATAATTAAGATATTATTATATTATCCATATTTTAATTGTGCTAATTTGTTTTTGGCTGAAATGACTTTATAAATTATTTGTATCTATTTTTAATGAATAATGGCCAAATCTTTTTGTAATTAATTTTATTTAATTTATTTAGAATATGCTGACAAAAATTTACAATATACTAAAACATAATATATTTTTAAACATTTTTAATATATTAAGAAGCTTTTTTTTTTTCGTCATCTTATTGCCCATTGATTAATGGCATGCAATTAGCTTCTTGTAGCAATCAGAGAACTTGCACTTTCTTGTCAGTGGATTATATCCTTGGTAGTTGGAATGCTTATCAGAGAAAGGAACAAATAATTTTAACTTCAGCAATATAATAATTTTATGCTCAAGATGATTAGATGAAATGATCTCATAGTAACATATATCTACTGTTGTTTTTAAGTCTCAATAATGGTTTTATTTTTGGTTTTTTGATTTTGGGTTTAAACTTTCATTGTCGCTCAAACTTTTGAGCATTTGAAGTTTTTGTGGCTATTGGATGTTGGAGGCATGAAATGCAAAAAAAAAAAAAAAAATCAGAAAGTTTCAATATATTTTTGTTAGCATGAAGATGACATGTTCAAATTGAATTTTTCTAAGATTATTTGGCTTTCAAGCTGCCGTGCTTCATGGTAATCTTGTACAAATCTACCTACCTACCATCTTCATTTCGAGTAGTTTCTAAAGCATATATATATATAACTTGGTTATTGCTGAGTGTTAAAAGATTGTTGTATCGTGTGTAACTTGCACATCGCCCGGGTAAATATACTAGTTTTAAATGGTTAGATGAGTCAGACAAATAGAACATTACAAAAATTGTTTTTTTGATATAAATGATATTCTTATAAATTTAATTACTATTTAACCTATATAAAAAAAATGTAATTTATTTTATCAAGAATTTAAAAGCATGTAAAATTTTAGAATTTTTGTTGTAATACTTATAGTTGAATTGAACTTATTCGAATTAATTATTCACCGTACCAAATTTTATATAATAGTCTAGATTTGAATGTTTTCCTATTAACATGGTTGTTCTTTAACTCTTCAGTGATTTCTCAAATTAGTCAAGGGGATTTCAAAAAAAAAAAAAAAAACCTCAATGATCATTTTCTCTTGCTTTACTTAACTTATTTCTTGTGTTGTGTTAGTAGTTTATTTGTTAAATTCTTATACATTATGTTTGAATGCAATATTTGACTTAAAATATTAAATTTCAAATAACATGTACATGTTATTCTAACTCCATAAATGAACTTTTAAATTTTATTGTGGATTTGTTTCAAAACTTCACAGATACAAATTTATATAATTTCCAAATAAGAGATTTACATCTTGTTTAATTCAATTCCACCAAGAAATTTATTTTATTTCCAAATGAATTTCAAATAAAATTTATTTCCAAATCAATTTGAAATTCATTTAAATCAAACATACTTCATTAATAAAAATTAATTTAGTTTCAAACAATTTTTCAAATTAAAAAGTTGGAATTCGAAATGACTCTGTGTTTGGTATAAATGAATTCCACAAAATTTTATGAAATTCATTTGCAAATCCAAATGATATATGTTTGGTTTAAATGAATTTTGTATGAAATTCATTTACAATTCCAAATTATTAAATTTGTAGAATTGATTATAACTACACCAAATTCTATCAAAATGGTTAGAATTTCCAAATGAATTCCACAAATTTTAAGTCTATACTTTTAAATGACCAAAACACCCATTTTTACTTTTATTTTCAAAAGCATCTTTATATTTAAAAGGGTATATTTGACAAAAATATGAATTCAAGATTTACACCAAACACAATATAACAAAATATGGAATTAATTTCAAATGAATTTTATAGATTATTCATTCAAACCAAACACTTTTCATTAATAAAAATTTATTTGCAAATGAAATGAATTCTTTGATGGAATTGAACTAAACAAGGACTTACAAAATTTTCATTTAAACCAAATATATTTACTTGAATTTACAGATAAATTTTACAAAATTTTATGAAATTCATTTGAACCAAATAAATATTTAATTGAAATTTAAATCCATACTCAAATTTTTTACGTTCAAACATATTTGATTGTAAGAGTGTGTTTGGTATAAATGAATTTCACAAAATTTTATGGAATTCATTTGCAAATCCAAATGATATATGTTTGGTTTAAATGAATTTTATATGAAATTCATTTGTAATTCCAAATTTTTAAATTTGTGGAATTGATTATAACTAAAACAAGTTTTATCAAAATAGTTGGAATTTCTAAATGAATTCCACATTTTTTAAGTCTATACTTTTAAATGACTAAAACACCCTTCATTATTTTTATTTTTAAAAGCATCTTTATATTTAAAAGGGTATATTTGACAAAAACATGAATTTAAGATTTATACCAAATACAATATAACGAAATATGGAATTCATTTCAAATGAATTTTATAAATTATTCATTTAAACTAAATACATTTCATTAATAATAATTCATTTGCAAATAAATGCTATTTGAAATTCATTTCCAAACGAAATGTAAATCTTCTTTCATGTGATGAATGAAATTTCATTGTTCGTTAAAAAAAAAATTAGATATGATGATCGGAACCGTTCAAAGAGTAAGTACTCACCTTTAGTAGCAATGATCTCATAATTTTGAAAAATTAAAAGCCCCATTCTTCAAAATTAAATGCTATAAGGGTATATCAGCAAAATATGCAAATAAAGATCCAAAAAGGAGCCCCTATTTCTAAAATTCAAAATACTATAGGGGTATAATAGCAAATATAAAAGTTACCATAATAAAAGAGCCCCTCAAGTTGAGAATAATAACAATGTAATTTGCCGTGAAACCCATGGGACAAGAGTGGCAAATACAGAAAGTTATTAGTCCAACCTGAAAGAAATTGTTTAAAAATTGAAATCCGTAATCCCTCCTTCATTTTGGGCCTGTTTGCATGTTCGCATCCCTCTCATTAGTATTTTATGTTTTTTCTCCCAGTAATCTTAAAGCAGGTAAGCTCTTCTCTCATGGGTTTCCTTAGTTTTACCTTTCAATTATTTTTATTTTTTGAATTTTCATTTCTAGTTGTTCCTGTATTTTGGCTTCATTTTTCCACTGAATTTGCATTATTGGAATTTTTTTTGTTGATTTTATAGTTTTATTGTTCTGGGGTTTTTCCCTTTTGCGCGTACATGCATTTTTGTTTAGAGGTCATTTGAACTTGGTTGTAAAGTTTCAAACTTTCATGTTTTTGAGTTGGGTTTTGTACTATTGGATTGCAAAATTAGGGTTTGGGTCACAGTTACATTATTTACTACGATTGGTTATGATGCTGAAGTTGTGTACAAATTATGTGTTAGACCTCAAATTTATCTATGTTTGGATTCTAAAGCTGATAGCATAGTACATAGGTATATGGCTTTCTGGAAGGGATTTGATAGTATTCTTTTTGAGTATCACTTTATTTCAAACATTAGAGGTGTCGGCTTCGTGAAGACCATTGCTTTATTTTTTTCCATAATGATGATTGTGAAGGGATAAAAGTTAGTTTATCAGTTGGCCGATTCTAGCTGTTAAGATTATTCGGTCTTTTTTAGAATTTAACATTATGTCTTGAATGCTTTTTGTTAGATTTTTTCTTTTGCAAATTGTAATTTAACTTGGGTAAAGCATGCGGTTAGTGATTTTAATTTTTTAGCCTTGTTTTTCTTGCTATTGTAACAATGTTTTGAGTTTTTCAAAATAATTGATTCTTGAATTGTATCAATTTTCATAGATGAAAGTTTGTTAATTAGCTTGGGCATGGCAGGATATTTTATTTTCAGTTCCACTTTTGTGCGTTTTGATCTTTCTTTATTACATTGGAAGATTGTTGTTTTTATTTTGTAAATGAGGTTTTGCTTATTAATTATGCTAGAATAAGATTGAATTTGCAGTTTTCAGTGGTTCATGTATGGTTGTAATTGGATTTTCTTTAGGTATATCCATATATACGAAGGCAATTAATTCCAGATTAAGGCTTAGTTGAGTTAAGGTGTATAAGATGAAAATTCTGCAAAAATAATATGTAATAATTTACGTTAGTGTGAGTTGTGTTGGTATTTTAATCTTGAAAATAATACATATGTTCATGTAATAAGCAGTGCTTGGAAGTGTGTTTCCTGCCTTCTCAAGTCAATGGCAATTTCTTATTCATCTTCATTACCAATCTGCAGGGGCCATGTGAGAAATGGACAATTATGGAGTTTTGTGAGGGTTCAACATTTTGATTTGTCAGATTAATACTTTTGAACCATGACAACGCTTTGACCTAGCATTTTGGTTGGTGCTTTCTAAGCAATTTATAGTCAAGTTCTTTTCGGATTTGTCTAGTGATGGAGTGCAATAAAGAAGAGGCAATCAGGGCCAAAGAGATTGCTGTGAATAAGATGCAAAATAAGCAATTTGAAGCTGCTCACAAAATTGCACTTAAAGCTCAACAACTTTATAAGGATTTGGACAATATTTCCAAGATTCTAATGGTCTGTGACGTGCATTGCTGTGCTGAGAAGAAACTTTTTGGGAATGAGATGGACTGGTATGGCATCCTCCAGATTGAGCAGACAGCTGATGAGGCAACAATCAAGAAGCAATACAGGAAGTTTGCTCTCTTACTTCATCCTGACAAAAATAAGTTCCCCGGTGCGGAGGCTGCTTTTAAGTTGATTGGTGAAGCCCAAAGGGTGCTCTTAGATAAAGGAAAAAGGTCTTTGCATGACATGAAACGCAGACCTTCTATAAGTAAACCAGCACCATCTTACAGGCCTCAACAATGGCCAGCTTACGGCCCGAACGCTGGAGTACAAAACAATTTCAGGAACAACTTTATGGGTGTCAATCCGCAACAGCAGCAGACACAGCAGCCAGCTGGTCATCAGGGGTTCTCCAACGGGCGCGCAACTTTCTGGACAGCTTGCCCGTTTTGCAATGTAAAGTATCAGTACTATGTAGAAGTTATGACTAAGACTGTTTTTTGTCAAACTTGTGCGCAGCCTTTTTTTGCCTATGAGAAGTTTGTGCGTAGGGCTCCAACAGCAGCTAACTTAAACCAATCAGCATTTCCCCAAAGGCAAGATGTGCCAAGCCATGGTTTTTCAGAAGTGAAAGTTGGTGGTCAGGGAAATCAAAATGCTGAGCATTCTAAGACAGAATTTTTTCAAAAGAGTGGTAGTAGTTGTGGTTTAGGTTCAGAAAAGGCCAATGGCAAAAAAAGACACAGGAAAAAAGAAGCAGAATCGAGTGAAAGTTGTGATACTGATAGTAGTGTTGAGAATGAAGAGGATGTGCTTGTGGATGATGGTGAATTTAAAGCAGGAGTGAATTCAGGATGTCATGGAGAGCACCCAAGGAGATCCAATCGGCATAAGCAGCATGTTTCTTATAATGAAAATCACAATGATGATGATCGAGATTTTGCCAGCCAGCCAAAAAAGGCTAGGAGGAGCGGTTCATCCTGCACTGAAAAGGAGAGCAAGAATTCATTTAAAACAAATAACAATTCCGGTGTGAAAGATGAGAGCACAGTGAAACAGAAAGAAGACCTGGAGAGCTCGCCTAATGGAATTGAAGGCACCAAGAATGCGAAGGGCAAACAAAAAGCATGTGAAAATGGCAGCAGGAAAAGTTCTAAGGCTCATATTGATTCTGCATCAGATTCAAGCTCCAAATCCACAATATATCCAGCTTTCTATGATTATCCTGATCCAGAATTCAATAACTTCGACAAAGGCCGGAATGCAGATTGTTTTTCAACAGGGCAGATCTGGGCTGTTTATGATAACTTGGATGGGATGCCTAGATTCTATGCTCGAATTCGGAAAGTTTTGTCTCCTGAGTTCAAGCTACGAATAACCTGGCTGGAGCCAGACCCAGATGGCGTGGGTGAAACTGAATGGGTTAATGAAGGCTTGCCAGCTTCTTGTGGTAAGTTCGAAAATGGGAGCTTTGAAAATACTGAAGACCGTCTTATGTTCTCTCACATAGTTAACTGGGAAAAAGGAAGTCAAAGAGACACTTACAAGATATTTCCAAGAAAAGGAGAAATTTGGGCTGTTTTTAAGAACTGGGATATCAATTGGAAAAATGATGCAGGCCGTAGCCAAAAGTACGAGTATGAATTTGTTGAAGTGTTGTCAGAATTCACTGAGGGTTTGGGTGCATGTGTTGTGTATTTAGGAAAGGTGAAGGGCTTTGTGAGCCTTTTTTGTCGTATTAGAAAGGAAGGAAAAGACTCATTTCAAATTCCGCCTGGTGAGCTCTTCCGCTTCTCCCACATGATTCCATCATTCAAATTGACAGGGGTGGAAAGAGAAGGTGTTCCAAAGGGATCTTTTGAGCTTGATCCATTATCTTTGCCGAAAATTATCGAAGAGATTACTGTTCCCAAAGATTATGTGGTTGAGGATGGTAATTCTCATCCCAATGGTTCATTTTCGAGATCTACTCCGGGTAAAGTGAAACCTGAAGTGGAGTCTGAGGCAAGTTCTTTTGGACACCAGACTGATGGGAAGGATGCAGATCTGGAACCTGAAGTTGAAAATATTGATGACGATTGCAGTGTTTCTTCAATCTCAACTATGGAAGCTATTGAAATTCCAGAACCAGAATTCTTCAATTTTGATGCTGAGAAATCCATTGGAAAGTTCAAGGTTGGTCAGATTTGGTCATTGTACAGTGATGAAGATGGCTTGCCGAAGTACTACAGTCGGATTACAAAAGTTGCATCTGGGCAGGGTTTTGAATTGCGGCTTAAATGGCTCATAGCATGTACACAGCCGAAGAATGTGATCAAATGGAATGATAAGGATATGCTCGTTTGTTGTGGAAAATTTAAGATTGGCTGGGAGGAATCCTATACAGATGCCAGCTGCTTCTCGCATCAAGTTAGTGCAGAACCTGGTGGTAAGAAAAATGAATATACCATCTTACCACAGAAGGGTCAGGTTTGGGCATTATATAGGAACTGGTCTCCTGCATTTAAACTCTCTGACTTGAAAACTTGTCAGTATGAGCTTGCAGAAGTCCTCGAGAAAAATGATTCGTGGATCAAAGTTTTGTTGTTGGAACAAGTAGGTGGTTTTAATGCAGTTTTCAAGTCTCAATTTAGGGGAGGGTCATCCGTAACAATGCAGGTTCCCTGTGCTGAGCTGCTTAGATTTTCCCATCAGATTCCCGCCTTTCAACTAACAGACCAGAGGAATGGCAGCCTTAGAGGATTCTGGGAACTAGACCCTGCTGCGCTGCCAGCTGATTATTTCAATAAGAAGTGAAATTGTCGCTGGTTTGTTCTAATGCCATACAAAACATGGCATGTTGTGGAAATAGATATTGATTACCAGTTGTCGCAATGTGCAGCGATAGTCTCTTTGATCCCTCAAAATTTTTGGCTCGCAAGCGACACTTGGTCAGGCAACAAGTCAGTGGATAATAGGCTGGCCAAGCAGACAATGCTATGGCAAGTTAAATTTCTTCATTTTGTTGTCAACAGTTCTGTAAACTCTCATTTTCACATATGCTTAGCGTATTCACTGAATGGAGGGGCCCTGGACCTTTTTTTACGCTAGACAAGAAATACATTGGTCTTTAAATTTTTTCTTGCATTGAAGCACAAAAATACCCTGTCTAATAATGCCAATGCAGCCGATGTGGACAGCCGGCCGCTGCAACAAGTTTTCCAACCCACTTCTATCATTCCAGATTAAAATGCAGTACAATTCACATATTTTTTAAATTTTCCTTAATAAATTTTCCTACACATTTTTACTTGATAATGGATTGACTCTCGAGGATAAAAGTGTCCACTCTGGCCATGTTACTTTGCATTTAATTGGTGTTAAACCTTATCTAAAGACACGGTCAATTTGTCTACCTTTTGTAAGAAAAAGATCTGATCGAGATTGGAAAAAACAATAACGTCCAATGTGTTTCTAGGCCAAAAGTTTAGGGTCCAAATTTTTATTTTTGGCATTGAAAAATATTTTTCCGAAAAAAAATATCCATTTTTTTAATCTTCTGCACTACACTTATATCCTTGTAAAAATAAACTTACAGCTAAGTAATATTTTAGATTTTTCTAATTTGTTTAAGACAGATGGTAAAACATGTTGTTATGGGATTAAGACATTTAGTTGAGAGAAATGTTCAATCCTCCAACTCTTATTACTCTCATATTTCAAGCCATGAGACTTAGCCATTTAGACTATATATTTTTTTAAATAGTAATATTTTAGATTTTATATGAGTTTTATTAGAAGAATTGTCTAGTTATTATTTATATATAATCATTTTTATTTTTAATAACATGAATGCATTGCATATAAAATTTTAGTTCATTCTATTAAACTGAAATTTTATGATGAAAATCAATCTAATTGAATTTGTTTTAGTTTAAATTTTTTTGATAGTATTCTTAATTTGATTTAAAATTCTATTTATTTTAATTTTTAACTGAACCAATACTCACCCCTACTGATAAAAAAAAAAGGTCTAGTACTTAGGGTCTATTTGGTTCAACTGTTTTATATAAGCTGATAGCTGATAGCTATTACGGTTAGCTGATAGCTGGTAGCTGATATATATGAACCGTTTGGTAAAATTATGTTAGCTGTTGTTGTTAGTTAATCAAATGACCACTAATGGTATAAATTATTTTTAAATATAATTTGATAATATTTTTTTCTAATTATGTAAATTATATAAAAAGTATATAGTAATATATAATAATTTATCATTTTTACTTTATTTATTATTAAAATTATTAATAGAAACTATTTGAAAATTAATATTAAAATGTCAACCTTGTTAATATAAATTTTTTTAAAATATTATAAATTATTCAATTGCTAGCTATAATTTAAAATAATATTAATTTTATTATAAATTATAAAAAATTAATTATGTATATTTAATTTAAAAATAAGTTAGTTTTTATTAATTACTCCTTCCGTTCCATTTCAATTCTCGTTTAAAACAATAGAATTAAATTCACTTCAAATGATGTTTTTAGATTACCAATAAAAAATAAATTTTTCTTTCCAACTTTATCCATATCCTATTTTTAGAGTAAATTTTTCCTAGTACTTGAGTATTGTGAAACACTTCCAACTCCCAATTTTTTTTTTTCCAACATGGATTGATAATTAGCAATTTCATTATTTCCAGCAAGAAATTGAAGAGATGTTAAAAAAATAATGGAGAGATGTCAAGACTCCATAGATGAAGAGTCTAAACCTTCATGACTAATTTAAATTTTGGTGGAAGAATTATATTTTAAATTAAAAGAAAACTCACGTAGCAATTGTTTAAAGAAATATATTGTGATTAAAACTATTCATAATAATACTTGGTAGGAAATTAAAACTATTCATAATTTGTGATTGAAAATTTTGGTGGGAGAAAAATTTTATTTTGAATAAAAATCACAATTTTGGTGGGAGAAGAATTTTGTTTTGAATAAAAAAATTGCACATATTACTAGTGCTAGGTAGATAAATGAATTTGATTGGAGTAACTGTATTTCATAATTTTTAATCTTTCTAAAAGAGGGTAATATAATCATTTGCACCTATAATTATGCCTATTAAATATAATTCTTAATCTTTGTGACAATATCTTAAACGACAATTGAAATGGATGAAACATAGGGAATTTTTTTAATAATGGTAATATAGTCTAACTACAAAATAAATTTAAATTAGCTACTAGCTGATGAGAAAAAGTTCCGAAATGAAGTTCATCAAATCCGTAGCTGTTTTGAGTAAAAACAGCTAGTAGTTATTGATTTGAGAACTAAACAAATGTAGTTGATTGAGAAAAAACCTCTATCGGCTATCTAGATCAGTTAATCCAAACACCCCCTTGGCTTTAGTAATGATGTTCTTATAATTTTGCAAAAATAAAAGCCCATATTCTCCAAAACTAAAATGTTATAAGGGTATATCAGCAAAAAAAATAAAAATTAGGATCCCAAAGTAGCCCCTATTCCTGAAATTTAAAAATATTTAGGGGTCTAATAGCAAATATAAAAATTATTATCCTAAAAGAGCCCCTCAAGTTGAGAATAATAACAATGTAATTAGGCATGGAACCCATGAGACTGGAGTGGCAAATACAGAAATTCGGTCAAACCTGATAGTTATTGCTTCAAATCCGTAAACCCTCGTTCATTTTGGGCCTGCTCTCATACGTATCTTGTGTTTTTCTCTTGATGATCCCACCGCAGGTAAGGTCTTCTCTCATGGGTTTTCTTAATTTTACCTTCTAATTATTTTTTTATTTTTTTTAATTTTTCCTAGTTATTCCTGTATTTTTTCATTTTCGTCCACTGAATTTGGATTATTGGAATGCATTTAGTTGATTTTATAGTTTTGTTGTTCTGGGTTTGTTCCCTTTTGCACGTATATTCATTTTTATTTAATGGTCATTTGAATTTACCTGTCAAGTTTAAAACTTTCATGTTTTGAGTTGGGTTTTGTGATATTGCAAAATAATGTTGGTTATAATGCTGAAGTTGTGTATAAATTTATCCTTGTAAGTTTGGCTTCTAAAGCTAATAGCATAGGATATGGGTATATAACTTCTGGTATGGATTTGATAGCATTCTTTATTCAGCATCACTTTGCCTCAAACATATAAGTGCTGGCTTAGTGAAACCATGGCTTCATTTGTTTTCACAATGATAATAATGTAGGGATAAATGATAGTTCATCAGTAGGCCGAATCTAGCTGTGAAGATTATCTACTGTTTCTTGAAATTTAATATTATTCCCTGAATGCTTTTTTGTAGATTTCTTCTTTTTGTAATTTAACTTGGGTGATTTCTTGTATTTACTTAATTTTTTAGCCTTGTATTTCTTGACAATGTGTTTTTGAATTTTTCAAAATAATTGATTCTTAAATTGTCTGACCTGCTTTGTATATTGAAAGTTTTTTAATTAGCTTGGGCATGGCAGGATATTTTTATTTTTTTAGTTCCACTTTTGTGTTCTTTGCACTTTTTTAAAAAAAAAAAAAAAATCAAAATTGACTGCTGCTTGTATTTGTAAATTAGATTTTGATTTTTAATTATGCTGGAGTGGGATTGATTTTTCACTTTTTATTGGTTCATGTATGATGGGAATTGGATTTTTTTTTTTAATGTCCCTATATCCGACCCCAATTAATTTGGGATTATTAGTTGAGCTGAGGTATATAAGATGAATATTTTGCAATTATTAAGTTTACGTTAGTTTGAGTTGTGTTGGTATTTTAATCTTGAGCAGAACATATATTCATGTAATAACCAATGCTTGGAAGTGTATTTTTCATTTTAGTTTTAATAGGTTTTTTTTTTTTTTGTCTGCCTTCTCAAGTCAGTGGCAGTTTCTTATTCTTATTCATTTACAAATCTGCAGGTCCCATGTGAGAAATAGACAATGTGGGGTTTTGTGAGGGTTCAACATTTTGATTTGTTAGATTAATACACTTGAACCACAATGATGCTTTGACATAGGTTTTTGGTTTGTGCACATTAAGCAATTTATATAGTCAAGTTCTTTTGGGATTTTTCTAAATATGGAGTGCAATAAAGAAGAGGCAATCAGGGCCAAAGGGATTGCTGAGAATAGGATGCAAAATAAGGATTTTGAAGCTGCTCGTAAAATTGCAGTCAAAGCTCAACAACTTTATAAAGATCTGGACAATATTTCGCAGATGCTAGTGGTTTGTGATGTGCATTGCTGTGCTGATAAGAAACTATTTGGGAATGAGATGGACTGGTATGGCATCCTTCAGATTGAACAGACAGCTGACGAGGCAACAATCAAGAAGCAATACAGGAAGTTTGCTCTCTTA
>CATIWK010166477.1:0-32679 GCA_949634005.1 Mallotus japonicus
ATTTTTTATTTTTATTTATTTATTTAATTTTATTTTTCTTTTTGAAAAAATTACAACTTATTTGTTTTTTTAGAGAAAAGAATTTATTTATTTATTTATTTTTTACTTTTTTCTTTTTTTAGTTTTATAAAGTTGTTTTGTATTGATTTTTCTAGTTTTTTTTATTATTTTTGAGGTTGTTTTGGAAGTTGTTTTTCTTGTTGTTTTTGCGGTTATTTTTCTTGTTTTTGCAGTTATTTTTCTTATTGTTTTGGCAATTGTTTTTCTGGTTATTTTTGCGGTTACTTTTCTAGTTATTTTGGTTGTTGTTTTTCTGATTATTTTTGTGGTTGTTTTTATAGTTGTTTTATGTAGTTACCTTAATAATAATAATAATAATAATAAAACAAATTTCCACCTTATTCTAAAAGATTAGAAGGGAAAGGGGGGATTTGTCACAAAAAAAAAAATAAAAGATTAGGAGGGAAAGGGGGGATTTGTATATTAACAAAAGTTTACGTCCAAGAGCACAAAAATTTGAAAAGGACAAAGGTAAATTCTTGGTAAGTGAGTTATCGAGTGGGGAAGCTTGGCATTGGCATGCAGTCCATGAGTAGAAGCACTAGGAAACCAACAAATTCCATGCGAAATGCAGTACCTAGAGGCCCAATCATGCTTTTTTCTTCCGCAGCCAATTATTTTTTTCATATGCGTTTCGAATGAAGCTCTGCACCTACGATCAAGTGTACCTCTGCACCTACGATCAAGTGTACCTCTGCACTTAACTCAAAGCAAATTATTATTATTATTATTATCAAAAAAGGAAAAAGATAATCTGAACCAAAGCACGTATACATATCGCCTCTAATTTCTGCAACCAGTGAGTCCCGAAAGAATCAGAAGAACAAGAAAAGTTTTAGCAGAGGTGAGCTCTTCCTCAGGTTCATACCATACAAAGCCAAAGACCTTTCTCAAATAGACCAATTAAATCAAAGATTATTGGACAAGCCATATCCTAATTTAAATCCTCTCTTTCAGAGTAAGAAATGTTAAAAGACTTGATATAGGGAAAAAGAAAAGAAAATTAGCGTTTCATTATCCAATTCACCAATAACCTACAACGTTTCAACAGCAAGAAAAGGACCATTGTTTCAAATATCAGAAGGCTTTAACTCATTATATTCATATAGAACTTAAATGAAACGATGATGATGCCAAGATTAAATGATAAGGCACCCCATGAACAATGAACATCCAACTCTTGCAGTAACAAAATCCAGCTGTGCAGCCGCAATGGGCTGCAGAAAAAATGCGCACAACCTTCTTCAAATGTGTTAGATGACAAGTGGAAGAAACATTAGATGCAATCAACTGCCCTTATCATTACTTCTGCGACTGTAGTTATCCTGGCAATTATCCCCCTTATGTGGATTTTCTACAAGTTGCAAAGAGAGGATCCGTAGAACAGGGATGAGCAGAGAAAAAAGGAGAGTGAAAAGGGTGTAGTCGAACGTGTTGAGTTGTGATTTGGTGACATTGGGTTTGTGGGCGCTGCAAAAAACAGAAAAAGAAGGAAGAAGAACAAGAAACGCCGTAATTCTAAAAAAGTTTTTCCGTAATTTTATATTTTTGTAAATATTTTTTGGTCAACCATATTTTTGAAATTTTTTCTTTTTTTTTGATATATTTATGAAAAATCCCATTTCAAATACCCTATCTAAATTTAAAATATTAATACTTTAAATACTTTAGGTGTGTTTTTGAACCAAAAAAATAGATCAGGAGCCTAATCGAGCCACACACCATATATTAAAAAGCTAAATTGAACCTTTTCCCTATGAAAAATCTCCTATTTTTCTATCAATACTTTCACTACTATATATTGAAAATTTTAAATCCTAAATATTATTGACCTTTAATAGCATCATTTCGATTCGCTAGAGCATAAATAGAGAAATAAATAAATTTATTTATATAATAATTATAATTTTTATTGTAATTTGATCAAAATTTTATTTGTATATAAAAAATAATAAATATAATATTACAATTATAATTCATTAATTTTTTTCAAATTAAAATAACTGACTATATATTAACTTAACTTTATATATTAATTTTCAATGACAATATAATCCACTCAAATGCATACATATATAATAATATAAATCGACTGGGCTAGCATGAATATAAAGTTTTTAGAAGTCTTTGAACATGTCTACATGCCACAGAATACATCCTCTTTCACCATTTTCTTTTCAACTTTCAAGCAATAGTTATCTATTTTATACATTTTTTTTAATTATATAAAATACAAAAACTGAATTAGGACAAGACACATTTCTTCATAAAATCATGACAATTTTATAAAAGCATGATAACCTATATAAGAATAAGGTCAGACAATAATGCTATATATGTATGTGAAATGTTTTGACATAAATCATACAAGAAATATACACATTCCATAGTACTATGGATAAACTCCTATAGTTATATGTAAATTTTGACCAAAAAAAAAAAAAGATTATTTGGTATAGCAACCTTAATTAGATGCAATTAAAAGGAGAGAAAGAAGAGTAGAAGATGGTGATCACCCATAGGAATAAGGTGCCACTGATTTGCTAATAAAAAGCAACAATTTATTTAAAGAGAATGATAAGAACTTTCTTTTTCTAAGGTTTTTCGGGTGTTCTCGACTCTGGCGGACCTATGAACAATTCAGTCTCCACCTCCATGCATTCTCTGTTTGCTATTTGTTGCCTGTTTGTTGTCCACTCCACTGGTTTCATCCCACACTATATGTACACACACATAAAAGTCATTCTAATATATATGATACCAAAACAGTATCACTAGATCACTTCTTGTTTTTTTTGTTTTTTTTTTTAAATCACCAATATCTAGAGATTATTAAATTTTCACTAACTTTGACTAATCTGGTTTGATATATATATATGCTAAAATAAGTGTACAAACATAGCATGCATGGTCTTGTTAAAGATCATGCAGCTTCAATGTCGGCACATGCCAACGTATAATCTATGAGCTTTAGCTGGTTGATACTAAAGTCATGTCAAAGACTATAGTGTAAAGTCTGGAGTTTCCACGACCCAGTTGAAGCAGAAACAGTTGAATATCAAAGAAAAGGAAAAAAATTACCTCCTCCCTCAACTTTCTGTTTTCTTCCTTTAGGGTTCTCTCCTGAGTTTTCCGAAGAGAAAATGGTAACGGCAATCAGCAAATCCTTGAAAATTTTCGTATAAAAATGCAGATATAAAACATACAACAAACAGTTTACCTGTTCCCTTAACTTCTCAATCATCTCCCTGAACAGCTGATTCTGCATACGTGCAAAGCAGAATCCAGTTACATATATTTTTAAAGATGAATTGATCCCCTAGTTACTACGAGATAGTTACTAGCTTAATGAGCTCTTGAAATGCATATTTTACAACTTGATGAGCAAAACCTCAAGCGCACTGGTGCACCATCCGAGTATTAACCACTATGCATATTTATATTTATACCTTTGTTGTTCTAATTCTGGTTAAGCTTCGCTCCAACTGATTCTCTAACTGATGTAGCTCATCAACTGAACATAGTTCCAGGCCATCTCCTAGGAGTTTTCTGCGGATTATATATTCAGGGACTTTAAGACTCTAAGAAAAAGTGCGAATTGTGCATGTAACAAAAGACAAAAATTACAGAAACGAAAGGCCTGGAACCTTTTAGAAACTTCAAGATGCTCGATCTTCTTTGCCAAGCTAAAAGTGTCTTCCTTCATATGCTGCATGCAAGATCAATACCACCACATCTCAGTCTCAAGCCCATATATGCATGCACCGTTCTTTGTGGTAGAAAACGAACATAAAATCTTAACTTGGTATTAGACATCGCAAAAAAAAAAAAAAGAACATATGAATAAAAATTAAAGAATTGTTTCTATTGTGCCTGTTGAATACAAATCATTAAAGAAATCCACTGTTTTGTGCAAATGCACAACCACTCTACTGTCTGCATAGAACAGCCTCATTAGTGAAAGCCTTGCACAACATTTTTGAGAATCTTATCGTCAGGGGAAAGGTTAGTTGGAAAAATATATTGCTTTTGCTCATCATCAGGATCATGAAAAGTTGAAACCAATTTAATATTTAATGGATAAAGTTTTATGTGACTGCAACATAAACAGTGTGTCGTAGATCTGTAAAATTATTTTTTTGTCTGAATGGGACACCAAAAATGTCCAATGGCAAAAATAAAAAAAATTTCACAATATATCATTGGCTGCGACATCTACCATCAACTATTTTTTTTATCGAATCAGTCGTTATCTTTTTGAAATATTACTTTTGACTAAAAAAACTGAAACGGGCTTTCTCCAAAATTTAGGTTCTATAAAGCACAAATATTAATAATTAAAAAATTAAAATTAAAATTTTCAAATGCTAAGGTCAAAGGTTTGGTTTCGCAATAATTGGCACAAAATTTATATCTAATTTGAAAAAGAATATTTTGAATATGTTGAGGGAGACAATAAATCCATCACTTCCAACTTAATTTTGACATAATTATCCATTTACGTACAATCTTGATGAATTAATATCCGATTTTGAGCCAAATGAAAAATAAAATCAACTATTGCATTTGCTTCTTTTCACTGATTGCACATTAATTGCAATAAGCTAAACCATGTCAACCATAAAAAGAAGAAAGCACTGATGTACACTTATGCAGAACGGAGACTGACCTGGTTCGTGCATTCTTGAACTGTCTTCATGCTGATTCCTAGGTCCTTGGCTTTCTTCTGATACCGCTCTATGGTTTTGTTAATGCTGAAGCATCAGGCAAATTAAGCAAAACAAGAAGAAAATTTACTGGGTTCAGGATGATCATCTATAATTAAAAAAACCAAGTTCAGAACTTGTTGTGCTTTCTGAGGGACTCATTTAGTTTAGGATGATTTATACTATAACATCAAACATCAACGAGTTAAGTTCCATGAAATAATCAATGCACTTCTATCATGCACATTCATGAACTCTTTTTGGCATTTTACACAAAACTAAAGCATAGGATACTTTGTTCAGTTGATTTGTCTATCACTCAACTCAGTCATCAGGAATAAAACGATCATAACAATCGGTTAATTTCTCTAACACTCAACTCCATTGCTAATTTCAGTCGCAAAGTTATTATTCTATTTTATTCCATTCTCATTTCTCATTTTAGGGACTGAGTTTTCTATCACTATTTTCTGTATGGAGAACTATACATGTATCGGATCGCGATGTGCTACACGACAAAATTTTTTTTTTTTGGCAATTCCCATTTCACCCCCAAATTTTGTCAATTTTTTTAATTTTCTTTTTTTTTTTTGAAATTTAAATTTTTTAAACAATTAATTAAAATGATGGAATTTAAAAACCTAAAATGAACTAGGTGAAGCCGTCGTACCATGATTTAAACACCTATAGCTTGTAACTAATTTATTTATTGATTCATTTATTTATTTATTATTATTATAATAAAAAAAAGGGTTAAATGTCGCAACTAGCCACACATTTTTTCGTTGGTTGCGACTGTGATCTTTATCTTTTCTGCATATTCTTAAAGTACAAGTATGATCATGAAGAAATGTTTATTTTTATGGATAAAATAATTTAAAAAGAACATATATGATGCTTATGAGCTATTAGATAGGCATGTTAATTGAGAATATGAGATGCTAAAATTATTCTCATATATATATATACCTTCCAATACCCTAAACGACATTATTAAAACATCTATAATAAGAAAAAAAAAAGGTTTAGAACTAGAGTTGAGTTATTGTCCATCTCATTCAATTAATTAAAATATCAACACAAACTAAGATAGGCTTATGCTAGTTCAAACCTCAAATCTATATATAGATATTCTCATTCAGGGGTGCATTAGAAATAATGAAATTATTTTTTGAAATCCCACATTGTAGCTTATCTTTTTTTAGTTGAATGGTTTTTTGACAACAAGAATCAATAAAAATTTGAAAGGCCAGTTGATCCATTCAGCTCAATTCGGATTAGTTGAAACTTTTATAACTATCGAATATGAGAAGTTATTATATCAAAAAAATTTGAGGATAGTCAAATGGTTCATTCTACTCTCAAGATTCTGAAATAAATTCCCAAAAAAAAAGTTACAAACTAGCACTGGTGTAATGGGGTGAATTAAAGTCCTATGAAATATAAGTAGACAGTAGAGTAAAAGAATAAATTAAATATATCATCTAGTTATTTGTGATCCTTGCATGTGATTCATATCTTTGGATTTGAATTACATATATGGTTTAGATTCAAATCATATACCTTAGATTCTAGTAACAACAGTGTTTATCTCTTCTATATTGTAACTTGATTGAAGTTGATAATCACTATATTATGTAAAGTTTAAGAAAAATTTTCAAATTAGGAGAGAATTTGAAGCAAAATAAACATTACAATTTTGAATAACCATATAGAACATCAATTGTAGATTTAGTGAGGCATTTGATAAACATTAGAGTTTTACAAGCATTAAATGGGTATTGCATATGTTGCAAGGCCTTACATATCAGTATTGTATGTAAGTTAGACAGCAGTAGTACATGATAGAATATAATAAACCTATGCAAAAATGATATTAGCTAGTAATTAGTATATCAAATGCAAGTGAATTGTAAGGGCTGCTCTAGAATTCTACTATCATAATCGCACAACTAATTATAAGTTTAAACTGTTAAGTGAAAGATCTAGTGAGTTATATGAGATAGCATATTAAATGAGTCTGATTTATTGCAAAATCATATATCACATGAGGGTGATGAGTATTGATCCTTATTGCTAATTAAGGATGGAATTAGCTGTTGAATACTTAATCTAACAATAAGTTTATATGTGAATATTATGTGTTACAAAATGTCATATAAATTTAAGTCCATTTAAAATGATTTTCTATAATTTGGTAATTTGATTAGAATGTCAGAATTTTAATGAGTAAAGATTTAAGAGTAGTTGGTTGTAGTTCAAAAAAAACAGAGTAGTTGGTTAAAATAGAAATAGTGAAAAAATAACAGGGAAATTACCTCCATAAGTAGTTATGGTCTCTAGATCACATATAACATTCTATTCTTTATGATATTTCATCGTTATAAGAGAAAATAAAGAGGAAAATTCAAGGGTCTGTTTAGTTTTGTAAAACAAGACCTGTTTTTTAAAAAAAATTTCTAAAAAAATTGAAAAATAAAAGTTGTTATTTAGCCATGATATTTTCTAACTTTAGAAAATTAGAAAACTATTTTTCAAACAACCTTCTCAACCACCATTACCACCACAACCTCCACTACCACCACCTGCACCTCCACCTCCACCACCACCACCACCTCATCACCATCACCACCACTACCTCCACCTCCACCACCATCAACCCCCGGCCGCCGCCACCACCACGACGATTACCTCCACCTCCACCTCCACCACCATCATTACAGTCTCATAACTTTGAATTGAAATTAATTAAATATGTATGATTTAATTTTTTTTTTATAAAATAAATAAATTTTAGATTAAGCATTATTATATAAATCACAATAATTATTATTATATTTTAAAAAAATTATAATAAATTTCATTAAAACATTAAAAGAATATCAAAAAATTGCGAAATAAAAAAATAACAAACAAATTATTTTCTATTCTTCTGTTTTCTATTTTGGAAATTAGAAAACTAGAAAACAAGGAAAAGGAAAAGAAAACTGGAAAAGAAAAATAGAAAATATTTTTTAAAACTAAAGATTTAAGAGTAATTGGTTAAAATAGAACTAGTGAAAACAATAACAGGGAAATTTTTTTTTAAGTAAAAGGTTGGAACTCAGAAATTTTTCTGTATTTCTTTTCTCTTTATTTTTAACAGGGAAATTACCTCTATAAGTAGTTATGGTCTCTATATCACATATAACATTCTATTCTTTATGATGTTTCATCGTTATAAGAAAAAATAAAGAGGAAAATTGAAGTTTTTTTTTTAAAAGAAAGATGTGGAAATCTAACCATACATCCTTACAGAGAAATTGATCATTATGAATTCAAGTATACTTTCGCTTATTCATGTAATAATTTCTTAATAATTTAGCAAATAATTTTATGTTTAGATGTAGGAGATTTGAGAATGAATGTAGATTTCAATCAAATCTTTTATTTGAAAACTAAATGAATTTGTATTAATGAGGATTCGAAACAAATCCACAACAGCTTATTTAATGAGTATTTAAAATAACATCTAACTACATGTCATTTAAAATTTTTTTATATTTAATATTTAATATTTAAAATTTAAAATCTCAAATTAAATATATTCTTACATCCAAACATTATGTTTTCATCGATTAAGGTTTTCCAACATTAGCAGGTAGGAGCAACTAACAAGGCATTAAGATTCAAAATCTTGTGTTTGGAGGAGGTATGCTTCAATGATGTCAGTAATTAGGAAGTATGTAGGTTAAGTGCAATGTATACTACATTTAGTTAGCATGCAAGCCATTTTAAAATCGAAATGCATTATTTTACATGATTATAAAGCTAACTTCTTATAAAGTGAAATATTAATTATTTTACTAGGCCAAAAAAATATATATTACTTATTTTTTTATGTTAATTTTTTTACCCTTCTTCATACTCAACAAGCAGTTGTTTTATAATAACAGTAATCATTATTCTTAAACTACTTCATTAACAACTCAAATAAAATTTTGGAGAAAATAAAAGGGATAAACTAAATGCACAATAAAGAAAGATAATTTATGCCGATGAGACTTAAACCAAGAGATCCTGAGACCTTAAGGTTTTATGTTCAAATTCCTGTCCCAGCCTAGGTAGATACTCGATAGTAGGTTTCTTTTTTCTGTAACACTAATAACTAACAGGTCGTCCTAGATAGATACTAGATATTAGGTCTCTTTTTCCTCTAACACTAATAACTAACAGGTTTGGCTCATAAGGTCCTAACAAAGCGACTATTAAAAAAAGAAAGAAAGAAGATTTCTATGATTAAAATATTTCCAATAATTTAGTATATATAGGACAAGATAAAGTTTTTCTTTTTTGGGTGACGATGCACATCAGTTGGTGAATCTATTTCAGCCAACATAAATAGTTAGGAAATACTGATAATAAATTGTTAGTGGAGACCGGTGAAGACTAAATTTTCTCAATGGCCCACAAGGATTTTCAGCACTAAAATTCAATTATTAAGTTTTCATGCTTAATACAAGTCATTAAGTCAACTCATATCAACATTGATTTCAAGGATCTTTTCAAAGCAGCTGCAAAGCACTTTCAAGTTTGTGTACATGCATGCTTACATACATATATATCATGCATGGAGCAAACGTATAACTGGCGCTAAATGACTAACCCAATCAGCATAAATCTCCCATACATGCATTGCTTAGACTTCAAGAAATCTGCTTCAAACAGAAGCTACATCATGACTATTCTAACTCTATCTTTTGCCAAACAATTAATCAAGAAGACAGCAAATACATGAAAAACAATCAATATTCGAACTATGATTCTCAATGAAAACAACTAAAATGATACTGACTAACAATGGCCAAATAGAACCAAATATTAGCATATTATCAAATTAATCGATTATATCACTGAGATTGTGTATGTTTGAAGTAGAAAAACACTATATGTACACAAGAACTATACTAAAATAGTAATCAAACAAAAGCTCCTCTAATCACACTAATTTAATATCTTCCCAAGTTAACCATACTCCCACTAATTTCAATAGTACTACTTAATTCAGTACTTTTTATACCGATTTTTTATAGCACTTGATTTGGCATTATATTATTGGCAAATGTGTTATTCTTATAATTGAACAATATACTTCTGAAAATAGATTTTTTAACAGATAAACAATGTCAACTGGTGTAAAAAATTGGCATTAAAAAATTTTATCTAAATTAGAAATCTAGAATACATTCTAGGAAAGTAAAACTTCCATAAAAAAAAGAAGCCAATAAAAGGCTTTCATGAATGCCAATCGAGCAAGTACGTAAAATTCTGTACATGTCAGAATCATGAAATAGTAGTTGTATCCAATCTCTAAAAAAATTCTAATTATTTCAAAAACTTTCTATTTTTTTAATGGAATGTTTATTGATTCCTTATAAATAGGATAATCAAACATTATTTCGTTGCACATATATGTATTATATTTTTTATTAGTAAAAAAAAAAAAACTTAGCATATGTATCAGGCAAAATTTTTCATTTAATTAAACAGAATTTTTCTTAGATTAATTATATAATCTCCATTTTACAAAAGGACGATGATACATGTCACGAGTAACGACGTCTATAGTGACGTTGGTACTCGCGACAATAATCATTATGTCCTTAATTTTTTTGAATTTTAACTTTTTTTGAAATTTATTATTTTTTTTAATCTAAAACCTAAGGTGCACACAGATGAACCCGACGTGCAAGAATTTAAATATTTATAGTCTGTAAATAATTTTTTAATAAAGTAATTATACAAAGAATTTTGGTAAAAATGGAGACTCACAATGTCACTATTCATATCACGAATTCCGACACCTAATAATTTTCATTACAAAATATGCTAATTACGCTAACGTTTCCATTCAAACTCAACGTAGTACTGTCGATATAGCAAGTAGAATTTGCCAACCAAATATGATATGTAACCAATAAGGAGGCAGAACTAACATATGAAACCGTCAGTAGGAACGAGAGACTTGACATATAAAAATGTCAAAAAAAAATAGCACAAACAAATAAGTAGATTTGACATATGAAAACATCAATAGAACATCACATATTAGACTTGACATGACCACAGATTCTCATAGGTACAATTATTTTACACACATAGATTATGGCTATGTTTGGAACGGAGGAAAATAAGAAGGGAAGAAAAATAAAGGAAAAAATAAGAGAGAAAAATCACTTTTTCAAGTTTGGAGTAAGAATGAAAAATAAAAAGGAAAGAAAATGTGTACTTATTTTCCATCCAAAATGGAGAGAGAGTGAAGAAAAAGTGTAAAAAAATAAAAAAATAATAACCAAATCTAATTCAAATTTTAGAGTAAAAAGATTAAAATATTAATTCAAAAGTCATCTATTTTCTTTCCTTTTTTTTATTTTATTTTATCTCAATTCCAATATAAGAGAGGAAAATAAATAAAAAAAATAACATTATTTTCTTTCATATTTTGCTCCCTATTTTCTTTCCTCATTTTCCTCCATTCCCAAACATAGTGTATGGAATGGTAAGGCAGAGATCAAGGCTACAGCCTACAGGCAGGTACAAACCAGTCTAGAGGCAAGTAAAGACCGAGCTAAACCAAACTAGAGGTAGGACAAGATCGGACTAGAGGCAAGACATGCAAGCAGGCTAGAGGTACGACATATAGAGATAGCTTCACACTAGATTGAGATTGATAGCAAAGCTGCCGAACATCTGATTTCCCATACTCAGGAAGTGGAAAACACTCTCATGAGGCTCTTATTAGAGATGTTAATTTGTTGTTACAAAGAGAATGGAGGGTTCAAAGTAATCATGTTCTTAGAGAAGCCAATCATGCAGCGGACTTCATGGCCTTAACTGCAGGTGCTATGCCTCTCGGATGTTATCGAGTACAAACTCCTCCTCAAGGTTTACATTGCTCACGCATGACATGGTGGGCATTCCTCATCTTCTTCAAGTTTAAAATTAGTGTTTAGGCTTATGCCTCTCTTTATATATAGAAAAAAAAATTAAAATTATGGGATCAGTATTTTTATGGAATACATAATAGGGGCAGACATATTTTTAAATCGGTAACAGAAGAAATCACATTCTGCTCTTCACTCCTCAGGATGTTCTTGGAGAAAAGTTATCACTTGACCACTTTCATTTTTAAATCAATTAGCCTTAATATAGTGCGATTATGTATTAGATTAATTTAATTATAGAGATTTTTTTTTTACTATTTTAACATATGTTATGTATATATATATATAGTCATATTTTTCTATTCTAGACACACAATCTCATAATTATAATATCTTTTGTAATATGTTGGCAGAATTAGATTATTTTATGGATTCATATTCTATAATTAGCCTATTGGTGGGACTAATGATTGATATGGGATAATTAGTGAAAAAAGTGCAACCCAAAAGTGCATCTCTCGATATAGAAAATGATTCAAATTTGATTTTTCCTCCAATCCTATGTAAATCAGGTAAAAAAAATTAACTTATGCAACCCAATTCAGTAACAAGATTCTATATTAATTAAAATGATTTACATGATTAATCTAATTTAAAATATCATTTAAACAAAAATAGTTCTTTTAGTTGATTCCAACATTTGTTTAAAATGTTTTTTTATGATACTTTAATTGAGTTTTATTTCAAAACAAGAAAGCATATTATCACAAATTTTACATTGGAAAGTTGTGTAGGAGTTCTTTTGAGGAGAGGGTAATGGCTCCGTAACAAGTGGTATCAGAACTGACTCTACTCTTCTCCAATGTAGGGCTCTCATGAGAGACACCAAGATCGAGATAGGTCCGGACCGGATAGGTCCCTCCCTCTCCTCCTTTAGACAAGGAGCCGGTGCAAAAAAGGCGTTGCACAATCGGGTGGGGTAGAATGTCACAAATTCCATGTGTTGAAAAGTTGTGAGAAAGTCTTGAGTTTATAAACGTGGGCGTTGCACACCCTAATAGTTTAGCCTTTTGAAAAGAATAGCTAAGTCTTTTGAGGAGAGGATAATGGCTCCGTGACAATATGCTCAAAAAGATTTTTTGCAGTATGATCTTGATTTTGGAGGTAATGTAGCCTAAAAGGCAAAAACTCTCTAAATAATAACAATATTTGGAATTAGGAAAAAATTTCACCAAAAAATCACTGCATGTTGCTCGATCTTAGTGTAAAAACAAGAGCATTGAGAGTTATCATTCATGATCTCCTGTTTTGACACAACACAGCACTCAATAAAACTCCTGCACTTTGATTCAAAAAAAAAAAATAAAACTCCTGCACTGACACAAACAGCAATATACATAAAGATTCATTGGCCCATAATTTAATAAAAAATCGATACAAATCATAGTTAGTGAAAAATCTGCTGATCAACCAACGGAGCAAACGTGTTGCTTGTCCCAATTTATTATTAGGAGCCAGCGGTATCATAACTTGAGTTGATATGTTATGTTGTCATTAATCAAACAGATACACCACTAAAAACACCAACATCAAGAACAAGAAAACTCTTACCAATAGAGGTCACCTTGGAGAAAGCATTATATATATATATATACACACACACACATATATATACCCTTTTCAGAAAATTCTCATCAGCTAGATTTCAGATTCTTTTTTATTTTCTTGTACTATATATCTCTTATTCTTTTTAAAGAAATAGTTTAACTGTCTTCAGTTTTTTTGACACATTTAAGATTTTGATTAGCTAATTAATCTATACATCTTTAGTTGTTTACTTGCTTACTTTCAGTGATGAGTTGACCAAAAACTGTGTTCATGGCTAGGGTGAACAGGTTTATTCTTCTTTGAATAGTACTACTGGACATGGAATAGCAAAAGTTAATTACAGCAATGATAACATAAATTAAAGAGTGATTAGTTTCTTAATTTCTGTTAAACAAATTAATGGACCTTGCTGAAATCATTGAGTATTGCTTATGTCCTCCTCTCTTTCTTTCCTTCATTTTCTTTGAGACATTTATTGACATTTATGGACCCAAGAAATTAAATAAATAGAAGAGAAAATCCAGGAAATAGGTACACAAAATATCAGCAAGATCCTGACAAATTACCATGAAGATCAAACAACACAATGATCCGTAGCTTAAAATAAAAAATACCAAGGAAAAAAGAAAAGATGATAGATCAGACCCGATTTTTTTTTTTTTTCCTACTGATAAAGCCTGAATATCATAGTACTATTGGTACGATGGCCTATTTTATATATCTATACAAGCTAATGGTGATGGGTAATAAATATTTTTCTTGAAATATGTCTGAGATGGTCCATCTGATGCACATCAAATTAGAAAAAAAAAAAGAAAAAAGCCAAGAGCTTAATTATAACCGAGTGAAAAGAAAGAAGAAGTGTGGTTTACCTGCAACTGGAGAACTCATAGAGCTTTCCTCTTGGAGAGAAGATGATAAGTGCAACTTCAGCATCGCAAAGAACTGATAGCTCAAAGGCCTTTTTAAGCAGCCCATTTCTTCTCTTTGAGAAAGTCACTTGCCTGCTTGTTGCGTTTTCTATTCTCTTCATCTGAGTTTTTCCTCTCACCATTTTTGCACACACCTTCAAAAGCAAAACCAAATCAACTCACACTCACATACATACACATATTCAAGAACAAGAAGAAGCAAAGGAAGTGAAATACACTAGAAAACGGTCAAGATTGAAAAACCCAGAAACCAAAAAAGACTTAAAACTGAAAGTATATATATAGATCACATTTAGAAGCTTCAAAGAAACTATACAGAAGACCCAAAATAAGGTTTCTAAAAATAGAAAAGGGGATAACTAAATCTGAACCAAATTAGGAAACAAACCTGAAAAGAAGGAAAAGAAAAGGAATTTGGCAGTAAATGAAGACAAACAGTGTGAAATCTTGAAGACCCAGAAAATAAAATTACAAGATCAAAGAAACCCTAGAAAGATTAATACACAATCATCTAAAAAGAAGATGATATATACCCATAATTAAAGAATAAAGATTACCCTAGCTAGCTACAACCCTAGCAACAAGAGGGCAAGAAGGGAGCATATTATAAAGACAAATTCAATATAATATTAATAAATAGATGGATTTAAATAAAAATCTGTTGTATAGAAAAAAAAATGTATGACGAAAAGAACCTAATCTCTTTCTCCTTTTGGTAAATTGAGGAGGAAAAAAAAAAAGACACATCCCGTAAAAAGAAAACAGGGAATATGGCTGAAAATGGTGGGGGAAAATTAGGCATTATCATGTGATTCCCATTATTACTCCACCCAATAAAAATCACACATCAGGTTGCACCAAAACTTTGATGCCTATTCACCCATGTGATGACATCTGTCCCATCGTTTATTTGTTTATTTATTTATGGGATAATGACTTGGGTAGTCCTAAAAGCTATATCGATTTTTCAATATAGTCCTATAAGATTTAAATATTTCAATTGAGTTTATAAACTTTTTAATAATTACAAAATTAGTCCTAAGCCGTCAAAATTAACAAAAAATGTTGACGTGTCAGTTACTTTGTAAATTTACTCAAAGTGGGCTGATGACATGTCAATTAACATTTGAAGTCTGAAAACACATCAAATGCCACATTTGCACTTTATTACCATGTCACATTTCCATTAACAGGAATCCCAAAAAATTTTTACAAATTTTTCCACTTTCCAAACAAAATGTAATCAATAAACAAACCCAAATATGAAAATGCATGAAGAAACTTGTAGATTTAAGATTTAAGATTTAGATTACATTGTTTTTAAAATTAACAAAATACAAGTTTCTTAGTAAATTTTCATTTTTGGGTTTATTTATTAATTACCTTTGTTTGGAAAGTGAGAAAATTTGTAGAAAGGTTTTTGGAATTCTTGTTAGTGGAAATGTGACATGGCAATGGAGTACAAATGTGACATTTGATATGTTTTCAGACTTTAAATGTTGACTGATATGTCATCAACTTACTTTGAGTAAATTTACAAAATAATTGATATGTCAGCATTTTTTGTCAATTTTGACGACTTAGAACTAACGCTGTAATTTTTTAAAAAATTCATGAACTCAACTGAAATACTTAAAATTGTAGGACTCAATTGAAAAATTGATATAACTTTTAGGACTAATTGTTCCTTTATTTATTTTTATTTTCCTAAACACTGACAGACTTACTTTACCGGTATCCGGTGGAGGAGCAAACTGCCCGTGTGAAAGGAAAGGCTAGACATCGAACAGTCCTGTCGGTTGCCAGTTGCAATCGGACAGTTTCCCGTTTTAACTGCCAAACTTGGTTGCATGTAAAATCCGGGCATTCTTTGGACACTTTATAAGATATTTTTAAATGAGATGAAATTATTCTTTTCCGTACGTCCACGTTGATTTGTCCGTACAGTTGCACTTATTGCTTAACCAATGGAATGCACCAAATTTTGACAACACATGTACACGTGGCTGTCCTCGTATGACTTTTTACTTTTGTCTTTACCAATTAAAATTATTAATTAATTAATTAATCATCTGTTAGGTGGCCTTCTTATTTAGAAAATTTATTCAATTTACAAAAAATTGTGAAATAACATTATTTTTTCTAAGCCTAAAAATTAGAATTTTTTTCATTATAATTTGATATATTTTCTAATATATTTTCATAAATTATTACTATTTTCATTAAATTAAAAGAATTTTGTGTACAATTAGTTAAAATCCTTTTAATATAATTATAAATTTATAAAGCAACAATTTAATGTAAAATATATCAAGTCATAATGAAAACAAAAATACTAGTTTTTATTTTTACAAAAATGATATTATTTTTTAAAAAATAATATTTTTCACTTTTTTAAATTTTGAATAAATTTTTATAAACAAAATACCTTACTTTGTTTTAAAATTAAGTAATGGTAGAAAACACTTTCCTTTTAATATATCTGCACTTTGAAATTTTTATGTACCCATTAAAAAACAATAAATAGTTTAATTCTAAAAAAAATTATAACTGACTTGTCATATTATTAAAATAATTAAGGTAGTATTCCTACATTATATTATGACATAAACCGATGCATATTTATTTGGGTAGTATTATAAAGATAAAAATAGTAAAAAAAATAACTTTTAAAATATTTGATAATTATCAACAAAAATATTTTTATTTAGAAAACTGATATATTGAAATAAATGAAGTTAAAAATTGTGAAATAAAAAAAAACAATTCTCTTTCGTCCCATAATGTTTGACAAAATTTCCTTTTAAACCTGTCTCAAAATTTTGTTCACTTTCTTTTTTAGGATGACAGTTGATTAAGTAAATGTATGTAATACCCTTATTTTTTTGGTTAATATAGAGGTCATATGACCTAAACTTTGATGAACTACACAACAAGGATAGTTGGCAGGAATTGAACTCTACACTTTAGGATATTCTTAAAGATGAGGTACCACTTGATTCCTCCCTTACTATAGTAATACTTTTATTAATTATATAGATAATACTACTAGTTTTTAACTTTGAATTTATATGTTTAATAAATACGTTGGAGTTCCAATGTCATTTCATTTGAATATATTACTCTTATTATCACTATTTTTGTATAACCATCCATCTACTATTCTCTAAAATTATGATTTTATCAACAATATTAAAAAAACATTATCTTCTAAAATGTTTCACAATTGATAAAATAAAAAAAAACATTAATAGGGGTATTTTAGTAACAAAATGGTAAAAGTACACAAAACAACTATAATTAACTAGTTTCTTTAATCTATGTGCAGAAAAAACTTTGTCAAATATTATGGGACGAAGATAGTATGTTTAGAAGGCTTTTTTTTTTTTTACCAACTACAATTGAGGGTGTGGGGAGAGAGAAGACTCCGTATGTAATTCCCCACAATGTCCGTGAAAACTTTAACCGTTATATTAGAGTAATATAGGTATTAGAAGGCCAAATTATTTTAAAAATGTTATTTTTACGCTATTTTAGGCGTTGTGTTATAGTTAGTTTTAAAAAAATATATTAGTTATTTAAAAAAAATTGATTAGTCAAATCAATTTTTTATTTGATTATTAAAATTAAACTACAATACTAAATGTTAAATTAAAAAAATTTGTAAATTAACATTAAAATTAAAGAAATTGTGCTATTTCTGAAAATAAATGTAAAAAAATTATATTTTTTTGATAATCATATTTAAAAATCTAAATGGTAGGTTACTAATTTATGTTATACAACTTTCTTATTGAATACTTTATAGAAATTATTTTTTGTACATTGACTCAAAATTTGTATTTAAAAATAGACATAGTTGATTAGCTATTTTCTTTTAAATTGATTGCTTTAATAATGTTCCCATCAAATGTAGAAGTAAAATAAATTATTATAAAATTATTTACGACAACGTTTAATTTGAAGTAAATGTAGATTTTTATTTGGCTAAAATGTACAAATTGCATCCTCACCTTTTACCTTAACTTTACATTGGATCTTTTTATTTTTTGAAGCAAATTGAAACTTCTCCTTGTAAAATTAATTTTAACAGTTAACTAATAAATAAAATTAATAAATTTTTTAGATATATATAATCCAGTTATAAAGTTTTAAAAAATTTTAAACCTATAAAATGATTTCTAATTTTTTTTTTGAATTTTAAAAACTTTATAATCAATTGATATAAATTTAAAAAAAAAAGACCAATTTTATTCGTTAATATAAATAGTAAATTGACAATTAGCTTAAAATTTAATTTTAATAGTTAAATAAAAAATTTTAAATTTCATTCACCACTTTAAATTTTTTAATTTACATGATAATTTTTAAATTTATACAATAATTTATGAATATGGCTAAAAAAATGAAAAGGTTTAAAATGAAATTAGGGCAAAACAGCTTTGGCCTTTTTATTTTTAGTGATGATCAGACACAGACGTGTCTGTAAACCATGGGATAAAAAGTTAGAGTTGCGATGTACAGTTGGTGACATGTGACGTACAAAATTAGCTGTTTTTGTGTCAGTGTGGGTGCACGACTGGCTAGTCTTTTCAGGTAGATGTCTTCACTCTTCAAGGGGACCACTTTTGCTATTGCCTTTGATGATGGTTAGGGCCTAGGGGCTTTTATTTTTCTTTTTCTATAATTTTTTATTGATATTTGTGCATTTCCATTTTTACTTATAATAATATTAAGAAATAATTACTTAAAAACATAATAAAAATAAAATAAAATTGCATTTGGAGTATATTTTTTTAATGTATACATATATATTCGATAATATATATAAATGTATAAAAGAGAATAGACAAAATTACAAAAAGATTTTAATTATTATTATATAAAAATTGAACATTTTAGTTATTTAATAAAATAAAATATAATTAATTGAAATATAATTTTAATTTGATTAAAAATCTATTTTCGATTTTAATTAAGTTAACTTCTATTTTATACCTGATAAAAATTTAATTAATTAAAATAGAATTCAAATTTAATTGAAGGTATATTTCCTATTTTATAAAAATCAAATTAATTAAAATTTTAGTTGTAATTTTACTAAAAATATATATTTATATATTTTAATTAGATATTTTATCTAATAGAAATCAAATTAGATGATAGAATTTTATAAGTCTTACGAAATTTTAATAAGTAAAATATTGAAATCAAAATTAACAAATTTTGTAAAATAATTAATTATGAAAAAATAATAACATCAAAATTATTAAAAAAATTGTTGTATAATTATTTGAATAGAAAATTTAAAAAAACATAATAAATTATTATATTATAAGTCTATCAAGTTTGTAAAATTAAATTATTATTTAGATAAAAATATTGAAAGAGTGTTGTGTAATTTTTCAAATTATAAAATTTATTGAAAAATGTAACAAATTTATATGTTATAATGTGATTTTATTAAGATTGAAAAATTAGATTGTCATATAATTAAAAAAAATATTCTTATTATTTTAAAAATTTATTAAATTAAATTTTATTAAGTAAGGAATTAAAATTAAATTAATAAAATTTTTTATTTGTCTTTCATCTATAATTATATTTTAAAAATATAGTATATAATTTGTTTGATAGTAGCATTTTTGTTATTGAAAGTATATCATTCAATTATTTAATTAAACGACTTTTCAAAATTCTATGAATTATAATTATATTAAATTTGTACTATTAATCTATAACACTTTTTTTTAAAATTATTTAATTAAATAATAATAGTAACGAAAATAATAATATCAAAGTATATATTTAATATATAATTCTTAAATTATCACGAGTCTAAAAAAACTTTTTATTTACGTGTAAAGAACGTAATTATCTACTAATATATATAAACGTACGAAGGGGATAGACAAAATTGTAAAAAACAAAAAACTTAACTTATTATTATATAAAAATTGGATATTTCATTTAAACAATTATGCAAATCTAAATGGTGGGTTAATAATTTACTAGTATATATAATTCATACTTCATTTAATAATGTATAATCTATATTATTTTATTAAATTATTTATATTATTTTAATCTTAAAACACAACACAAATACTGCAAAGAGTTAAACCGAAACTAAATTTGATAAGGGTTTTCCCACAATGCAAAGAGCTAAGTACATACATGACCAATTACATGTCCTAAAAAATCCTATTTCAAAAGATGCATAATCTTATTGGAAAAAGCAGGCATTAAAAAAATAACATTGAGATATCAACCTCAAATGTTAATTAAAATTTATTTTTTAAAATCTTTTTGTAAAATTTTAATTTTTTTAACAATTAATGAAAATAATAGAACCTAAAATTTATAATAAACTGAATGAACCCGTTATATCATAATTTAAATACCTATAATTTATAATTAACTAGTTGTAAATCTGCACGTTACACAAACTTTAAATAATATACACATTTTAATATAATTATTAAATAATTTTAATAAATTTTAAAATACTAATTAATTAAATATAAAAGTGAAAATTTAGAAAGTTATTATAATAAATTTTTTTAATAAAAGTACATATATATTTTTAATATGTATAGTAATAATAATAATTGGAGAAATAAAATAAAAATAGAAAATAATTGATAAATTATGCGTTTTTACTTATGTTAAATAAAAAAGAAAAATGTGTTTTTAATTGCATAAAAGTTGGATGCTTTAATTAGAATAAAAGACATAATTTCTAATGAAAAATAAGAGTAGTATTTTAGATGTAGTATAATTAAAATGTTTTATATTGAATAAAACATATATATTTTAAAATAAGAATTTTTATTACTATTGGAGTATGTACAATAATTAAGAAAATTTTTAAAAATAGAATTTTTAATGGTTTAGAAAAAATGATTGAGTGACTTGAAATTAAAAAATACGTATTATATAAAAACTTTTAGAATTTGAGTGGTATTAGAATATATATAGCAGTGTTTTAGTTAAAAAATAATACTCAAAAACTATAATAAATATTTTATTTTTAATAAAAATCAAGATTTTTAAGAATTTGACACATTAAATTTTAGGGTGAATACTCAAATATAAAGATAAACACTTATTAAAATTTTAACTTAATGACTTTAAAATTCAACATTTAATATAGGAAAAATTGCACAATTGCTGTCTGAACTTTTTAAATTTTACTATTTTGGTGGCTGGACTTTTTTTTATTATTATTAGGTGTCTGAACTCAATAAAATAGCATCATTCGAGTGCTTCTGTCCGGCCACTGTGGGGCCCACAATTTAAAAAAAATTCGCCATATCATCACTTACATGTACTGTTGATTTAAAATGTCTGAAATGCCCTTAATGAGCATTATATCATTAAGCGAAGGACATGAAAAATAAAAATAAAAAAAAGGAACATAGAGAAGCTCGTGAAGGAGATCGGAAGAAGAAGAAGAAACTGAGAAAAAATGGAAATTGGCCCTTATATCAAGAGATTTTCGGCCTTCGATCAAACTGGCAAGTCGAAAAAGCAAAGGTCCATGGCAGCCAGAGTTTGGGTCATCAACATGAAAAATAGATAATTTTAATCAATTCCCATCGGCCACCGTTATTAACACTGTATTAAGAAGATGAGATGAGAGAGCTCAGGTATTATGAATTGTAATTTTCTTTTCGTTGCATAATTTATGCCATTTTAGCGTATCCTGTCACCCTACCGCAATGCAAGCTTCTGCGAAGCTCATATCCATTACGCACCTAACACTTCACTTCGCCAGCCTGACGCTTGAATCTTTCATATGGAACACCATCTTAAGATCCAATATCCAAGCCTCAGTCTCGACGCATATCCCTGTATCTATCTACCTTCGTATGCGCTGTTATGGCGTAAAGCCTGATTTCCACACCTTCCCATTCCTTCTCTAGTCCTTCAGTTGCCCATCCCGCCTCAAGTCAGGAAAAGAAATCCACGCACAAATTCATCTCTTTGGCTTTGCTTATGACTCCTTTGTCCAAACATCTTTAATTAATATGTACTTTTCTTGCGGTGGTTTTGATTTGGCCCATCAAGTTTTTTATGAGATTGCTCAGCCAAACTTACCATCATGGAATTCCATCATTAACGCTAGTGTTAAAGTGGGTTTAATTGATATTGCACAAGAGTTGTTCAATATAATGCCTGAGAGAAATGTGATAACTTGGAGCTATATGATAGATAGGTGTGTGAAATATGGGGAGTATAAGGAAGCGTTAGCCTTCTTTCGCGATATGCAGACGTTAAAAGCGAAAGATATTAAGCCTAATTAATTCACTCTATCCAGCGTGCTTTCAGCCTGCAGAAGATTAGGTGCACTTGAGCATGGGGAATGGGTTCATGCTTATAATGACAAATGTAAGATGAAAATTGATGTTGTTTTAGGAACTTCATTGATAGATATGTATGCTAAATGTGGAAACATTGATAGGGCGAGATTAGTATTCAGCAACTTGGGTTCTAGTAAAGATGTTATGGCTTGGAGTGCTATGATTTCAGGCTTGGCTATGCGTGGTTTTGGGGAGGAAGCCCTTCAATTATTTTCCAAGATGGTGAACTATATGGTTCAATTATTTTCCAAGATGTTATGGCTTGGAGTGCTATGATTTCAAGCTTGCATTGTGGCAAGGTGCTCTAACTTTTCCTCTATGCTTAGGGATGATTCTAGAGCACAGCCATGAAATGCCAACGAACGTGGTTGCATTGTTAGAGATGAACAAAGCTAACACTTAAGCAATTGATGTCTGTCTCCTCAGGTTAAGAATTATAGAATTAGAATGGGCTACAGTCATTATCTCTATGTTGTGTGAGATCCTTCTAGCTATAAGTATTAAAGCATCCTGAATAGGACAAGTTCTCAGAAAATAACATGTTATTGTTGGTGTAATCGTTGGTGCAACTATTCACAATTATTTCTCACTAGTCCAAACTGTCTCTATTCTGATGTAAACTTGCTGATCTTACCATTATCTTCTTAGTTGTACATAGACTAATGTTTTCTTAGATGATCTACCTAGTTTCAAATGGAAAGATTCCTTGCACAGACGATCTAGCATTCTTGTGCCGTTTTTTTCCTTCACCAGATATTTCTCTACCAGTAGACTATTGAGTATAATTCATGTTTTCACAAATTAATTTTACATTTATGCTTCATTTGATATGTCTTTTTCATGCTTTTTTCTTAACATGTATCTGCTGGTGTATCCTTGTCCAAAGGGCTCCATTAAAGCCAAACAGAGACTTAAGAAGGTGAAGAATTTGAGAACTTTCCTCATTTTTGCAACTTCAAGAGATAGTGGAGCTCTAACAGAAGGAGAAGGAGAAAAATGCAAGTTATCATTACGAGAAGCTAAACAGAGGCGATAGAAAGTCTGTTTCCCGCTACCGGTGGATTCATTGAAAACGGAGCGGTCTATCTTGAGAGTGGAAACATCAGCTTCGTTTTAACGGTGGTGATTGAAGGAGAATGCGGAGGAAGAGGAGGAGCATAGAGAGAGGGAGAGTAGTTCGGACTAAGAGAGAAGTGGTGGTCTTCGGTGGCAGAGTCGACGGTGCCAGTGGCCGTCACTTGGAGGGAAGTTCTTAATTTCCAGAGCACAATTGTCTTGTAAAAATTGAGATTCTTTTGCTTCTATGATATAATGCTCATTAAGGGTATTTCAGACATTTTAAATCAATAGTACATGTAAGTGATGACATGGTGAATTTTTTTTCAAATTATGGGCCCCACATGTGCACACTCAGCACTCAGACTACCAGTGGCCGGACAGAAGCCCTCGAATGATGCTATTTTATTGAGTTTAGACACCTAATAATTAAAAAAAAAGTCCAATCACCAAAATAGCAAAATTTAAAAAGTTCAGACACCAATTGTACAATTTTTCCTTTAATATATATATATAAATTTATTTATTTATTTATATAATTATAAAAAAGAGAAATATAATGATAAAATGTCGGTGGATGAGGTATAGGATTATGAGGTCGGTGGATGCTTTCTTCATTCATTTTGTGGTTGATTTTTTTTTTTTTTGTCAATAAGATAATTTCATTCATCATTCATTAAAAAAGTACATGAGACTAGGTCCAAAAGGACCAATACAATACATACAAACCCAAAAAAAAAAGCCCAAAATGTTAAGAAACCCTAATAACATGGAAAAGAAAATAGGAGGATATCAGTAGAGAATTGTCGGCCGGCCCAGTCGCCCCCCAATTGCTGGTCTTCTCCATCTTCCATACCTTTAACAATAGAGGTTTCTTGAGGATTTAAGGCCATTTTTTAATCCATTAAAGCTCAATATTGCTACTCAAACTAAGAAAGGTAGATAAAATATGAAGATTGTTGGAAACAATATTCAAATTCCTCCAATTATGGAATACTAATATAGGAATTAGAATCATTGTATATATTGCTGCCTTATTAGGGGATTTAGTTTCTAAGAATACCTTATATTGTAAATAAATTAGGTATATCTTTTTCTTATATATAGGCCATGTAATTTCAGCAGAAAGATAAAAGAAAAAAATATCTTTTCCTCCTGTATTGTTTTTGTTCATGGTATCAGAGTAGGGTCTTTCACCTACATAAAACTTCATCAGCAATTAGAGCTGATTAATGGCGACCTTGACACCAGACTCCTCTACAGCGAAATCCTCTGAGGTTTCGACTGTTTCAAACCCTCAATTATCTCTTACTCATCCCCACTCTGATAATCATTCAATCTAAATTACAATACATAGGGTGAATGGAAATAACTTCCGAGAATGGTACCAATCTATTTTATTGGTAATCAAGGGCAAAGGCAAGATGGGTTACCTGACAGGGGCAAAGGTAATGCCTGAAGCAAACTCAATAACATATAGCACTTGGGAGGCAAAAAATTCTATTGTAATGGCATGGCTGATAAATTCAATGGGCCTAAAATTGGACGGCTATAACTTTTTTATCAAACAGCAAAAGAAATTTGGGAGGCTGTTAAAGAAATGTACTCTGACCTTGACAACATTTCACAAAGTTTTGAGGTTTGTTCTGCTATCTGAAAAACTTAACAAGGTACCAAATCTGTCACAGAATATTTTAACACCCTCTTGGAGTTATGGCAAGAGATAGATTTATTTTATTATGTTAAGTGGACATGCTCTAATGATGCAATTCTATATAACAAAATGCTGGAGAAAGATTAAATCTTTGACTTTTTACAAGGTTTAAACAAAGACCTTGATGAAGTTCATGGGCGTATCCTTGGCATAAAACCTCTTCCTTTATTGAAAGAAGTATTTGCTGAAGTAAGGCGTGAGGAAAGTAGAAAAAGGGTGATGTTCTCAGGCTCTTAGAATATGATTACAGATGTTATATCCCAAGGATCAACTCTTGTATCAAATCATAGCGGAAAGAATACTCCAAAAGCACAGAATGGTAAGGATAAGGAGCAATGGTGTGAGCACTGCAATAAACCTTATCACACAAAGGATACATATTGGGATCATGATGGCAGATGGGTCAACGTGCAGGGCTGCTAGACGTGGAGATATGAAATTTTCTGGTTTAAAGTTAAATTCAGTACTTTATGTTCCAAATTTAAAGTGTAATTTACTGTCTGTGTGTAAGATAACCCAGGATCTTAATTGTGATGTAACCTTTTTTCCTTCTTATTGTAAAATTCAGGATTTGACTTTGAGGAGGACGATTGGCAATGCTGAGGAGAAAAATGGTCTCTACTACCTATCTGATGTTGACTTTCCTTTAAAATCTAAGTCACCTACTGCTCTCTCCATTTTTTCTGATTCAAATGTTCAACTTTGGCACAATCGATTAGGTCATCCAAGTTTTTTCTTATTTAAAATATTTGTATCCTCAATTTTTTATAAATAAAGATCCCTCTTTGTTTCATTGTGATTATTGTGTTTTGGCCAATCAATTTCGAGTACAATACCGTCCTCAACCTTACAAATCATCAAAACCATTTCATCTTATTCATAGTGATGTGTGGGGTCCATCTAGGGTACCAAACCTAACTAGGGGGCGTTGGTTTGTTACGTTTATAGATGATCATACTCGAGTTTGCTGGGTTTATCTAATGAGAGAAAAGTCTGAAGTGAGTACCATTTTTAAGCAATTTCATAAATCTATCAAAAATGTTTTTCAATCCTCCATTCATATTCTTAGTACAGACAATGGAAGGGAATATTTTTCTGAAGAATTAAACCAATATCTTGTAGAGCATGGCATACTTCACCAAAGCTCATGTACCTCTACACCCTAATAAAATGGAGTTGCAGAAAGAAAAAACCGTCATTTACTTGAGATGGCAAGGTCCATAATGTTTGTTAGTCATGTACCACATTCTTTCTGGGGTGAAGCCATTCTTACTTCAACTTATCTCATTAATTACCTTCCAACAAAAGTTCTACAATACCGCACTCCTCTTAGTGAACTACTGTCTACCTTTCCCTCCTCACATATTCACAACACTCTTCCACTTCATGCTTTTAGGTGTGTTAGCTTTGTGCATAATGTTCAACCTAACAGGAGTAAACTTGACCCTAAGGCTCTTAAGTGTGTCTTTGTTGGTTATTCACCAACGCAAAAGGGTTACAAATGCTATCACCCTCCTTCAAAACACTTTTTTGTTTCATGTGATGTCTCATTTGCTGAAAATCAAGCCTTCTATCCCCAAGTTTCTCTCCAAGGGGAGAATAATAGTACTCAACGAAACAAACATTGGGATCCCATTGTTTCTATACCTATACCTGATTCATATTAACCTGAACCTGATTCATATCAACCTGAACCTACCCCTGCTCAAGCCTTAGGTCAAAGGGAAGATTGTAAGATGTCAAACCCAAAACCAACCTTGGTTTATTCTAGGAGACCAAAGACTCCAATGCAGCATCAAGAATCTGAACTGTTGGCAAATCCTTATGTTACAAACTCACAAGAAGAGGACGAGGCTTGTATAGAGGACAATGGAGAAGTCAATGACTTAGATCTTCCAATTGCAGTAAGAAAAAGGGTAAGAACTTGTACTAAGCATCCAATTTTAAACCACCTCACATATTCCAAGTTGTCAAATAATTTCAGGGCATTTATTACTGAAGTTGACAAAATTCAAGTTCCAAGAGACATTCATGAGGCCTTTCAAGATCCAAAATGGAAGGAGGCTGTGTTAGAAGAAATGAAGGCACTCAATGATAATGAGACTTGGGAGTTTGTAGAGTTACCCATAGGGAAGAAGACAGTTGGTAGCAAATGGGTGTTCACAGTCAAGTACAGACCAGATGGCACAATTGAACGATACAAAGCAAGATTAGTGGCATAAGGTTTCACTCAAACATATGGAATTGACTATGAGGAGACATTTGCTCTAGTTGCAAAACTAAACTCCATCAGAATTCTATTGTCGATAGCTGCAAATTTAGATTGGGGTTTACACCAATTAGACATCAAGAATGCATTCTTGAATGGCACTTTAGAAAAAGAGGTATATATAAGGGCTCCACCAAGATTTGAGACTCGAGGGGGATCAACTAAGGTATGTAAATTAAAAAAATCCCTTTATGGCTTAAAACAATTCCCAGGGGCATGGTTTACTTGGTTCAGTACATTGATGAAGCGGTTAGACTACAAGCAAGGATAAGCTGATCACACTCTATTTGTAAAAGGGGAGAGTTTGGAAAGCAAGCAATTCTTATTGTCCATATGGATGATATAGTTGTTACGGGAGATGATGAATCTGAGATTGAGAATCTCAAGAGGAAACTACAGGCTGAATTTAAAGTGAAAGACTTAGGAGGCCTCAAATACTTCTTAGGGATGGAAATTGTAAGAAGTCGAAGGGGAATCTTCATCTCACAAAGGAAGTACACTTTGGATTTGCTTAAAGAAACTGGTAAGCTTGGATGTAGACCAGCTAGAACACCCCTTAGAATGAAATTAGAAGCAAAAAATTTCTGAGGAAGATCCACTAGTGAATCAGGATAGCTACCAGCATTTAGTAGGCAAACTCATCTATTTGTCTCTTACAAGGTCGGATATTGCCTTTAGTGTGAGCATTGTTAGTCAATTCATGCATGCTCCCACAAAGAGACATTTGGAAGCTATGAATCAGATCTTGAGATATCTCAAGGGAAGCCCTGGTAAAGGGCTACTATTTAAGAAAACTGAAAAAAAGGATGTAGTTGGATACTCAGACGCAGATTGGGCTGGAGCTATTGAGGATAGCAAGTCCACAACTAGATATTGTACGAAGGTATAGGGAAATTTGGTTACTTGGAGAAGTAAAAAGCAATCTGTAGTAGCCCACAGTAGTGCAGAAGCTGAATATAGAGCCATAGCACAAGGAACATGTGAGCTTATTTGGATCCAAAGGTTGATGATTGATTTGAATATGCCTTTGACTGATCTCATGAAGTTGTTTAGTGACAGTAAATCAGCAATAAGTGTGGTTCACAACCCAATTCAGCATGATAGAATGAAGCATATGAGAATTGACAGGAATTTTATTAAGTCTGAAATAGAAAGCGGGACTATTGCTTTATCCTATATTTCTACATAGTCTCAAGAAGCAGATGTTTTTACAAAGGCCTTATCAAAACCAGCATTTGATATGTGTATCAGCAAGCTGGGAATGATAGATATCTATTCACCAGCTTGAGGGGGAGTGTTGGAAACAATATTCAAATTCCTCCAATTATGGAATACTAATATAGGAATTAGAATCACTGTATATATTGCTACCTAATTTAGTTGCTGCCTTATTAAAGGATTTAGTTTATAAGAATAGCAGATATTGTAAATAAATTAGGTGTATCTTTTTCTTATATATAGGCCATGTAATTTCAACAGAAAGATAGAAGAAAAAATATCTTTTCTTCTGTCTTGTTTTTGTTCAAAGATTCATGAAGAATTGGTTGAATACACAACCAAACAAAGAGAGAGGAGGAGAAAACTCCTCAAATAGCTATATAAAGCTATTCAACACTCTCAAATCTACCTTATTCTTAGAAGAGATAGCAAAATAGTCTCATATACTTCTACTACCATCAAAAATTTATGCCAGGAGATTGCAAGTGGTGACCAAAATCTCAACATGAATCCATAGATTCATTTGAGGGAAAGAGGGATAAACCCTAGAGGAAGTCAAAAAGACAGCAAAAAGAAAAGAAAAAGACATAAACCTAAAATATACACATAATATCCTAAAAATAATAAAAAATTCAGATAGTTTTTGGCCAAAAATGACCAAAAACCACCTGAATAGCACAGGAAGATGATGAACCTTACACAGACAAGAGGCTAGGAGAGAAAACGAGAAGGTTCTAGCACCCTCTTATTTTGTGTTTCCACATTTTGTGGTTGATTTTACCTATTGGATCTACCACATTGATGCTGACATGGACCACACTGAAGTTGTCCATTGTCTTAATTGTTTTTAGCGAGTTTGTTGAGAAATTTTACGGTATTTGTTGTTTTTTATAAAATAAAATTCTACTAAAATTTGCTTGGCTAGACTAATTATTGAATCGATTAATTGAAAATTATTTTATTTAAGTGGTATTTTGAAGTTGAGTTATAGTATATATTATTATATTAAATTAATTATTAAAAAATTTTATCGTAATTGTATTGAGATTAAACATTTTGAGTCTAATAAATTTTTTGAAGTATTGACAATTTATATTTAGGTTGGGTAGTGAAAAAAGGAATATTTTTGAAAAATATAGTAGGCATATTTGTCTCACTGATATTATCAACGTTATTTTTCAAAACGTAGAGAATAAAAAAAAAAGTAGTTTTTCCACCAAAGTCTATTTAAAAAAAAATAAATAATTTTATTGATTCAAACTAGCAATACATCAATAGAAAACACAAATACAAATTCGCTAAAAACCATAGATGATGAAATAACATCCATATTAATAGCATAATAAAACGGCTCAAATCTTATAAATTTGATAATACTATAGTGACTAGAATACCTATGACTCTAGTTCTGCAACATATTAAAGACCATAATCTGATTTGTTATCTTTATCTGATCGAATATGCTTTATCCGTTTGAATTGCCCACACACAAATAAAAAGTCGCAACCAGACAATGGAAAACAAAACGTCATAACAAGATGACAAAAAACTAAACACCGCAATAAAACGACGAAATCACTAAAAAATAAAATAAAACTCAAATCTATATGAAATAACCACTTATTTAAGAAATAAATTGATAAAAAGATATGTAAAAGGGGTGATTTTCAGGCCAAAAATGACCCCTTATTTAAGGAATGTAAGTGACTAGAAAAAAAAATTCAAAGTCTAATTAAATGTAAGGTAATTTATAAAAAAAAAATTGACTGACTGAATTTTTTTAATTAGAGAGAAAAGAAACAAGGATCAGACCTTTAATCTATATAACGCCTTCAAGGGAAGGAATAATTACAAATTTGGTGTCTGAACTTGTCAGTTTTTTCTATTTGAGTGTCTAATTTTTATTTTTTTTTGCAATCAAGTGTCTGAACTTTTGAAAACTATACCAATGTAGTGTCTCCGGCCGACTGGATGCTGAGTCAGATCAAACTAGACCTACTTTTATCCCAATTATTAGTCATGTCATGTGCCACGTGTATTGCATTATTTAAAGGAAAAAATAGTCTCGTGAATTGCAGTTATTAACAAAAATAACCTCAACATTAACTTCTGCCGCAAACATGGCAGACATATAGGGTAACTGAATAAGAGTAATTTTGTCCTTTAAATAATGTAATACACATGACAAATGATATGATTAATGACTTAGATAAAACTGGGTTCCGTTTGATCTGACTGAGTACCCAGTCAGTATCAAATCAACTGGAGACACTACATTAATATGATTTTCAAATGTTCAGATACTTGATTGTAAAAAAAAAAAATTAAACACTCAAATAAAAAAACAGGTAAATTCAAACACTAAATTTATAATTTTTCCTAAAGTAATAATACCATCATATCATTTAACTTTCGGCCAGAAAAATTTCAATAAAAATACACGTGATTTCTTCTTTTCTATCAAATCCATCATGATGTCCATCGACATTCCACAACTTAATGGTATTAAAAGTACAAAAAAATTGACAGTAAATATATTAAACTAAATATAAAAACCTATACTTTCTAAAAAGTTGAATTTCAAATTAAATATGAAGATTATATTTTTGATAAAGTGCACTTTCAAAAAAAATATTTTTTTAGAAAGTTCTATAAAATAAACAAAGCGAAGCACATGATGTATATGTTTTTTTTGGATAATTACTATTACCTCCCTGAGGTTAGGGTCTAATTACTAATCCGTCCCTTCTGTTTCAAAAATTAACTAAAAACCCCTTTAATTTTGATTCATTAAACAATTTTCCTCTTCTGTTAAAAAGTGTAAGAATATTCTTGGAATATGCTGTTAGTCAAAGGTCAAATGTCAATATTTCCAAAATTACCCTTAAAATTTCAAACTAAACTTAATTTAATTAAAATTAAAATTTACAAATATTTTTAAAAACAAAATGCAAATATTTTTATATTGTAACAATGTAAAAAATGTAGGATTTAAAAAAAATTAAATATGGTATGATATTATAAATTTAATCAAATATTGAGAATAAATATGTATTTTATAATATTTAATTTTAATACAAATTTAATTTAATTTTAATTTAATTTGATTTGATTTAATTAAATCATAGCTTAAAATTGAAAACAAGAATTTAATTAAAGGTTGTATAATACTACAAATTTAACAAGATGAGAATAAATATATTATATTTTTTATTTCAATATATATATATATATATATATATATATATATATAATTGAAAACAAGAATTTAATTAAAGGTTGTATAATACTACAAATTTAACAAGATGAGAATAAATATATTATATTTTTTTTATTTCAATTAATTAATTAATTAATTATATATATATATATATATATAATCGAAAACAAGAATTTAATTAAAGGTTGTATAATACTACAAATTTAACAAGATGAGAATAAATATATTATATTTATTATTTCAATTAATTATATATATATAATTGAAAACAAGAATTTAATTAAAGGTTGTATAATACTACAAATTTAACAAGATGAGAATAAATATAATAAATTTTTTATTTCAATTAATTAATTTTATATATATATATATATTTAATTAAATTCTTGTTTTCAATTTTAAGCTATGATTTAATCAAATCAAATCAAATTAAATTAAAATTTAACAAAAATTTGTATTAAAATTAAATATTATAAAATAAATATTTAATTTTTTTAAATCCCACATTTTTTATATTGTTACAATATAAAAATATTTGCATTTTATTTTTAAAAATATTTGTAAATTTTAATTTTAATTAAATTAAGTTTAGTTTGAAAATTTAAGG
>CATIWK010166483.1:0-11315 GCA_949634005.1 Mallotus japonicus
CACACACACCACTCATGCAGAAATGTTAAAATTAATCAAAAAATGTTAAAATTAATAAACAAAAAATTATAATATTATTATAAATATGATATTATTTTTAATATTAATATAATTAATTAATTATAAACATTATAAAATTAATATTAAAAAAAGATGAATTTAAAAATAAGAAAATAATGAATTTAAAAATAAGAAAATGATGAATTTTTATTAACATATAACGTAAAGTCCATTATATTTTTTTAATTTTACTAAAATTATATTTATCAACTTACATTATAATTTTACTTTTAAATACAATATAAAACAATACATTATGTTTTAATTACTAATTATCTAGTGTAATATAAAAAATCTAAATTTAAAATAAAAAACAAAAAAGTCATTATATTATTATAATTAATCAATCATAATCATTAAAAAATTAAAAAGTAAAAATTAAAAAAAAACAAGGCCAATTACACAACACACATAACACTCATGTAAATTCATGCATAAATAACAATTTTATTTATAATAATAATAATAGGACACTTAATAAATTTAATAATTATAGAAGTTAAACAACTTATAATTAATGAAGATGGTATTTAATAATAATAACAAATAATAGTACAACAGTAATGATAATAAGAACATAGTAATATGTTTGATGATAGTAATATATTTGATGAGTTATTGTTTAATGACAAATAAATAACATGCAAAAATAAAACCGAAAATAAACTAAAATAAATTAAGATTGACAAGGCTGCTTTTTTCGCACTTTGGACCGTAAACCCAAGTTACGTCGTTGTGCTCTTCGACCGGAGCTCATGTCAATAAACTGTGAAGAACGGGAATTACCTCCACCTACAATAGAAGTGCCAGCATCGTCATCTCATCTTCATTATCATCATTGTTGTCCTCGTCATCGTCAGCAGGCGTGGAGTCACGAGGAGCAAACATATCTTGTCGTGTAGGGGGTGTAAAATGTGAGGGTGGTGGTACCAGTGATGCATGAATTGGAGTGGTAAACCAAGAAAGGAAATTTTTTATGGGATCAGGAGTCGACATCATCTGATGAGGCGAGGGAAAGGGGCCAGAAGGATAAAAAAACAGAAACTGGATAGGAGGAGTCAGCTCTGGTGGAAATGTTGAGGAAGAAGGCCCAGGTGGATGAGAAAATGGAAACTGAGGGGAAGGAATGAAAGAGGATAAAGAGGACCGGGTGGATAAGAAAATGGAAAATGATGGGACGAAATGAAAGAGGATGAAGATGGACCATATGGATAAGAAGAGCAAAACTGACTGGCGAGAGGGAAAGAGAATGAAGAGGGAGCAGTAACATCAACAAATGTAGCTGAGAGGTTAATGTTAACATTCATTGATGATGAAGATGACATCTGAGTATGAAAATAGACAGGAGGAGAAATTCAAAAAATTGCATCCAGGGCTGAAGGAGGTAATTCAGTTGGACCATATCGACGTGTGCGCCGCTGATGACGTCTAGCAGTCTACTCATCAACAGATCTAACATTCTGTAAGTGTGCTGGGAGTGGAACACGTGCTAGTGCAGGTTTCGGTAACGGCATATCATCAGTAACTCTACGTTTATCATCATTAAGTGCAAACTGTGCACTGTTGGCTAGTCGCGTAGATTGCACAACATCTCGAGTCAAAGATATATGCTTAAAAGCATCAGCCTACATGTTCAAAAATGAAAAAATAAATTATTATACAAAAGTAATAAATAATTTAATACTATTAGAGACTGATAATGAATATGTACATACAGCTACTCGCGGTCGAGCACTCGTAGGTGAGATCCATCTGCGTGTACCAGATCGGTACCACTCCAAGTACTAGGAATGATAATGTCTGGCTCGATGTGAAGGTATGCCTCCTACTATACAATGCTCGCGATGAGCCCAAAGATCTACCCATCTTGCATGTTTCACTATCCAATCGGCTTCTTGGTCACGCAAGTCAATAGTATACAAAACATCAAGCTGGTATGGTGTATCAGGAATGGGCTGAGCAAATCCAAATTGGCGTAGTACCCTGTTAGGGTAGTGCCATTCCATAATATGAATAGAAATAAGTGGCACTACTGATCGCTAAATGTCGCGGCCCTATAAACAATAAGTTGGAAGAAGTTGAATAACTTCATTGCCATATGGCTCCCAGATAATCTGCAAATAATAAAATTATGGTTAAAAGTATTGTATTACGTTAAAAAATGTTATAAATAACACAATCGTTGCTTTTGTATGGTAAATTGTACCTCATCCTCCTGTGCATTATCAAGTCTAATGCGAATGTCGGTGATGACATACATCGAAATAGACGTATTTGTTCAAGATCTACACCATCTGAAATAATTTCATTTTGAAGTTAGTTACATATGTTATAAATTTAAAATTTTATTTTATACAACATAATAAAAAAATTTGTACCTTTGCCCTAATGGTGCATCTGATGGAATTACACTATCGTGTAGCATCGGAGCAAGAAAAGGAAATCGCTCCCAAGCCCATACTTGAAGGAGAAATAGCGGGCCTCCAATTTGCGCATCAGGTGGAAATCTGGACGCTTTACACAGCTCTCTATATAAAAAAGCCACTGACTGATAGTGTCAATATTTTCTAAATATGGCAAAAAATGCAAACTGATTTTTCTCGTACTACTGGTCAGGAACAATAAAGAAGAACAGAGCTGTAAGATGCATGCACGTGTATGCCTGTGTAAAGTCGTTTGGTTAACAACTTCCGGTAGAGATGAGAAGTATCTTCAGAACCATGAACTCTTTACCGTCGAATGACGGATATCCTCGGGGTGAAGCAAACCCTAGAAGTGCTTCGCACATTTTGACGTAATCACGTCTGACTTTGGCAATAATCGGGCGCCCCTTAATCGGTAATCCAGTCAATATACTAACATCCTGAAGCGTTATAGTCATCTCTCCATCACTAAGATAGAATGTATGTGTCTCTGGTCTCCAATGCTCAATAAGTGCGGTAATGAGGTGCCAATCATAATAAGATATCCGTACTCAAAAAAGACCAAGAAATCCGAAGTCCTGTAATAGACCTTCCATTTCAGTAGTTATATTATCATAAAAGTTCTTCATTCGAGCGCTACGTCGACATGTTATTACCGGGTCATCAATCTGAAAAATAAATAGAAATATATTTCATATGAAAAATGGAATATATTTTAAATGTTGAATACATGTACATTAAAGTAAGAAGTTCAATAAATTCGTACCCTATCATGCCAGATAGCCTCTGATCTATGCTCCTACTGTAGATATAATAGTGAACTATCGTAGGGGCCAGGCTGAATGTAGTCGCATGGTTCAGCGTTATGCTCTATTTTTTTTATATATGTATATCTACCAAAACAAATCAGACAATAAAAAAGTCAATATACAAAAAAATAATAATATATTTTTTTAGTAAAAAGGACAATAATGCTAATGTAGTAAGGTAATGCAAAGTAAAGTGACATGACTAGACAATCACATGCGCAAGAGTAATAAATTATTTATAGTAGAACATAAATCACTTTACATTATTTGAAATGATAATACGTTATCACGTGAACAACAACTGTAGCATGGTGTAGTGACATGACTAGACAATCACATGCGCAAGAGTAATAAATTGCTTACAGTAGAACATAAATCACTTTACATTATTTGAAATGACAATACGTTATCACGTGAACAACAACTGTAGCATGGCATTTTGCTAAATGTTAATATGAATAACACATTGGCCAGGCGTTATTAGGAAATCATCTTCACCAAAAATCTTATTCTGAAAGAAAACTACATATGGTTGGTGTTTCAAGAAATGGTAGAGGTAGGTTGTGGCTACTACCAGAATATGAAGATGATTATCGTCAACTAAAATTTTCAGATCCTAAAGAATATTATGCTGGCCTGAGACATGAGTGGGTTTTACGAATTCATGAATCTGAGAATTTAGTTTCACAACTACGTGAATTGGGATCTCCTATTGTATGATGCTTGTCATTATTAATGGAACGACGAAATCGATTACAATACGAGGTTTCTGTTAAAAGAATTATAGATGAGAATAATCGAATGTTCATCATAAGATCAAGATATTATATATTGAAACTTGCTAAAGATCAAGCTGCTGCAATGTCTAGATCACTTAATGAGTCAGAGGTGAGAAATGTTTTAAATAATTTAATGTATATTTCTGACTATGAAATGTCAGATGAAGAGTAGTGACGTTTGTTCCAAATTATTACATTCATTGTACTTTTTTTATGTTATGTTTCATTTTCTGATAATTCAATATTGGAAGTGCATTCATGTGAATGCGCTATTGAATTATAAAGGAAAGCCTGTCATTGATCACCATCTTCAAATAACTCTTGTGCACGCTAATGAAAGAAATATCTGTTCAATCGTATTTTTATGCGATTATTCTCTTCTATAATTCAATATAATGCATTGCGTATTTCAGTGATATTACTTCGTGTCATTTGAATTGCCCGCCGTTTTGGAACACGGATTTTCAGTTCTATTGCTTCTTCACATAATGCTTCAGATTCTTGTACACGATAATTCCATTCTTCAAACATTTTAACGAAAACACCATGACTGTCATGTTGAGCTGGATCTAATGGATATAAAAAATCATCATCTAGAGCCCAATGACGACCAGTGGCCCTGAAAATATCTCCTGCAGTATAATGTCTAAACATTATTCCTACAAAATTCAACTTCAATAAACGGGATTAAATGAAAATTTCATGATATATTATTTAATAACTATAGTTTTGTACAATACATTAACAACACTTTGGCAAACAAAAAGGAATATATTTTACAAAATCAGTATCATTGTCACTATAATCTTCTATGCCATTAGTATCTATATGTGGCAAACTATATTCTGGTTCGGACTCACAATGCTACCTTAGTTTGTCATTATCCTTATGATAAATGTTTAAGCGTTTACTCATTATATTAATCTCCCTTTTTAATTGGGTCAGTACAACTTCGATTTCTGCTCTACTTTGTCTGGGTAGAGTAGCTGAAATAGCTTTGGGTATTGGTAACTCATGGTAACCACAATAAGCTTCTAATTCATATCTTATTTCCCATAAGCGACCCCATTCTGGAGCTACTCTTACAATCGTATTAGATGAATCTCCGAGATCATCTAATTCATTTGTGTGATATCCCAGAAATATATGATTTGCATTTCCTTTTTCAAGAGCTGAATAAGTTGGATGATTTTGGAACGACCTTTTATTACCATACCATATGACAATATTAGGGTCTTCGTATTTATCAACGATTGTTATTTTATTTTTACCACGTCCTTGAAGTGAAGTAGATGCAACTTGTTTTTCTTTTTGCCTTTTATTCATTCCTGATTAAACAAAATTTTTAGCATAATTAATTAATACACTTAACAAAGTAAAGAGCATAATAACTAACATTAATTGTCTTACATAGAAACTAGTGCATGATAGCAAATAAATATTAGAAAAATTGAACAAAAAATAGCCTTAATTCAATCCACAAGTCCTTGAGTTATGGCCCGGTAAACCACATTTCCTGCAGAAATTCTTAGTAGTGACTTGAGAAGTTCGTTGGTCCATTTCATTCTGGATGCATGATGATTTTGGTTTACCTATTTTTCTTTTTCAATCCTGATTGGGTACAAATGGCAATGCTTCTGACTTTGGCCAATAATCAGGATGACCTAAAGGTACAAAACAATTAGACCAACATCTTAAATTTTGGCTGACCGAGTGGAAAAAAGCGATATATTGTCGGTAGTCAATGCTATACAACAAATATCTAGTAATTGCATGAGAACATGGAATTTTAGTGTGTTGAAATTTACCACATGAACATCGTCTATTCAAAAGATCGACGACTTGTTTGTGTCTACCTTTTCTAAGGGAATGGTTGAAACCAGTTGTAATTTCAAAAACCATATTCTGCTGATCATATCTTTTTACGGTATGGCCATTTGCCTTAGCAATCCGATGTTCGATAATCTCCGTACATTTAGCTGTCCACAAATACCCTTCATTCATCAATCTTGTATATTATGCTCGATGATTGTCGAACATATCAACCAATTTCAGAAAAATTTGTTGCATCATTGTTATAGGCATCAATCTTATGCTCTTCAACATCTTATGCTCTTCAACATGGCATTTACAGATTCTGCGTAGTTTGTTGTCATGACACCATGTCGACGTCTATCATCATGTGATAAAGTCCATTTTTCCTTTGGATTTTTTCAATCCACTGCTTTGACTCCTTATACCTTGCCTCAACTCTTGACATCCATTTATTTAATTTAAGTTTTTTATTCTCCTGGCCTAGGTAAAACAAATTATTGGTTTTAACATTTAACAAGTCTCAACATTCAATCCTGATTGGATGAGGTTTTTCTTATTTTACGTACTAGCTTTCTCAATGATGTTCTTCAATTGTGCATTCTTGAACTTCGTATTATAATTGCTCACCACATGGCGTAGATAATATCGATGTGAATGCGCACGCCATGTTGGTTGCTTCATCGCATGCTTAATGCCAATGTGACGATCAGAAATTACACAAATATCATCTCTCCCATTACAAATACTAATTCGTAACATTGACATAAAATACTCCCAATTATATTTATTTTCTTTTTCCACCAAAGCGAATGCAACAGGTAATATAGCATTATTTCCATCAACCGCTTCAACGGTCAACATAACACTTCTATACTTCCCATACAAAAATGTGCCATCCACATACAAGACAGGTTTACAATATTTAAACCCGTCAATACATGGCTTATATGCAATAAACATCCGCTTAAATTATCTGACACCTGGGACAAGACGATGATTGATTAAATGTGCCTCCCCTTCATGGTGGCATAAAGAATCGGGATTAGCAGACACAACAGCATGCATAAAGTGACACAACAATTGATATGACGCATCCCAATCACCCCACAAATTTGCTATTGCTTTTTGTTTTGCATGCCAAACTTTCTTATATGTAGGCGTAATACCGAATCGCTCCTTCAACCCTGCAAGTAATGTTTTGACCTTAATGTAAGGCTGCTCCTATAACATTACCTGATGTAACCAGAAATAAAGTCAGAGTCAAATTTTGATTGTCTTGACTCTGGCCATGAGCACTACAAGTGTGGGGCCCATCATATCTAGTTATCTACCATAAACCACTTATTTTTTTCTCAGTTGCTTGTACTCTCCAATTGCAGTTGAGCTTGCAAACTAGTGTAATTGTACTCCTCTTCGTTTCACAACTTTGAAATTGTCGTCCAACTCTTATTGAATATAGTTTGTAAGCCATTTTCACTACTTCTCTCGAGTTGAACAACATACCCTTTGCAAGTTTTTTTGATGGCTCCCAAAAAATGTTATCAACATTTAAGGGATTCCGGTTCACCTGCATTTCCTCAATATTAACACATTCAAACCGTGAACATACATTTGACAGATATGGTGTCACTTCTCTATTTAAGCCTTCAACTAATCTAACCATCACATCATCGTTATTATTATCATCATAAACATCATCATCATCGTTGTCATTACCATCATCATCATCATCTTCATCAAAAAAATCCTCTTTATCATCCTCATCAGTATTATCAACTTCACATAACTCCTCATAATCATCATCAAATTCTAACTCCTCGTCATCATCATCAACTTCGTTATCTTCCTCCTCATCAACACATGCATCCTCCTCCTCCTCCTCATTTTCAAGTTCATTACGATTAGAGTTTGAGGGTCCAACTTTATCAGAATGTACATACCTCATTCCACCATCGCTAATTTCAACATACAGTTCAATTGTGACCCAGCCAGGAAATTGTCTAACCATTTCAAACATTTGTCTAACATTATATGCATCCCGAATTTCCATAAAACCAAAAACCATTTGTCTACCATATCCTATAACTGGATGTCTAAATAATATTTTATTAATCATCATAGCATTAGTTATTCCAAGTGCTTCTATAATTTTATTCTGTAATCCATCAAAATCAAAATCCTCAGTAAAATTGACCAATCGTGAATACGCATTAGTAACAGTCGGGCCATACTCGGTTTGAATCATTTGACCACCCCAATAAATCATTAGAGATCATGTTGTCGTCATGTTCCCCTATTTCATATCATAATTATTACAATTTCAAATTATTTCTTAAAAAAAATATTATCTTAATTACAAATATAATAATATTTGTACACTAAAATTATTTACAAAATTGTTAAATTATTTAATTGGAACTAAATTTAAAATATAAATTATAGCAATTCCAAATATAACGACAGTATTTGTATCATATTCAGCAATGTTTGAAATCACAGGTAACAAATAATTTAATAAAATATCATTATTGTTCACTATTTAACAAAAAATACCTCTTTGACGCTAAATTAGAAATCCAAGCGACTACAATGTTCCCAAGAAAAATAATCTGTAGAATCACAACAAATTCAAAATAAAATTATTTAAAAAAATTATAAACAATTAATAATTCATTAAACAATTTACACATTTTATATGTTCACAAAAATAGTTCATATCTAAAAATAAAAAATTTGTTCACAACTAACAACTAACTAAATACAATTATCTTCACATAGAAATTTATATCTATTATTTTCATAAAAAAAAAATCTAATATGCAAACCCAAATATTAAAAAGCAAGAAAAAATTAATAAAGTCACTAACCATAAAAATAGAGAACACACTTTATTCACAATATATTTTTCTGTCAATTAACATAAACCATTGGTGTCAATTAATATATCTTAAGTGTCAATTTAAAAAAAATCCATGTCAATAAATCTAAAAATTATTATGATTCCATTATTTTCGTAATAAACCTTTCACATGTAAATCTAATAATTTACATCCAATAAAATGTAATAAATTCACTCACCACCAAAATATAGAAAACATTTTAATCACAATAAATTAATCTAAAAATTAATGTTAATTTATCTATTATTTTCATAATAACATTTAACATGCAAATCCAAAAATAATTTTATATTTATTAATGCAAATCCTAAAATAATGTTAAATCGTTTCATTCTCTAGGAAATATTTTTTTAATCCAGAAATGTAATTATATTTATTACAACAAAATAATGTTATTGATTTTATTTTACAATAAATATAAAAAAAAATATATAACTTTTTAATAACAATCATCAACTTAAATTAATCAGAATTTCTAAAATTTAATCAATATTTATCAAAAACATACCTTTTATGCAGAAAATAATCACTTTATATTGACAATACCCTCCAGATAATTTGTAATAACATAATAATATAAAATCAAATTAATAAAACAATTTAAACATATATACCAATCAACATTATAATATATAAAATTTTTTAAATCTAAAAAAATGTCTGTAGACGGCGGGATTTAGCGCGAGCCCAAGTTTCTTACAACCGCGACACTGTTTGAGCTCAGGGCTCTAGAGAACACACTATCATTGTCACAAAGACATGGCGTGGAGATGCGGAGTCGCCACCCAGGGTAATAACTAGGACAAATCGATGAGTGGTGGTAACTCAATTCTCTAAACAAGTTGCAGCACAACCAGGAGTTCTGGATACGGAATACCAACTTCTCTAGTCTTGTGTTCATTTAGAATTATTTTATTAATCACTATCTTATCATCTATTTGCATGCAATTTCATATAAACCCTATTTTAAACCTCCATATCCCAAAGGCAACTAATCATGAAATCACACATAAACAATGCAAACATTCAAAGCATAAAAACCCTAGGTTAGTCTAATCTACATATTTTAATTAAAGTGAGCTAAGTTTATATGTTTTAAAAGCTTAAATTAGTGGGCCTAAATCTACAAATTTTAAATCTAAATGGCCTTAATTCTACAAATTATGAAAAAAATGGCTTAATTAATGAGCTAAGTCTAAATTAATTTTATTAACTAAAAATGAGCCTATGTCTAAATTAACTAGGTAGGCCTAAATGCATTCTAGCCTAAAATCTAAATTAATTATGGGCCCAAAATCAAATTAATTAATTAATAAGCCTAAAACCTATTAAAAGAAAAAAATGTGATCTAGTGATTAACCTAAAAAAACCCTAAAAACAAAGGAAGACAAATAAACATGCAAAAAAATAATAATAAATAAAAAAATAATAATCCAAATAAACAAAACAATTAAAACCAACAAAATAATTAAAAACAATACTAACAATGTCTAACCCTAATTTAATTAACATGCAACCTAAAATTAACTAAAGTCACCATTGATTTTATTAGATTTTACTAAATCAAACCTAATTTACTAACCAATTTAAAAAAAAAAACAGAAAATTAAATGGTTTCACTATTCCCACTAATGGAGTTATTACAATCTACTACTGGAAAATAAAAATAAAAATTAATTACAACCCAATAAAATACAAAATAAAACTACCATAAAAAATTAGAAATAAATAAAAATAAACCCTAAAAAACTACATTCAAATACAAAGTTTAATCTATAGCATTCCATGGATCTTCATGGGCTAGCCTTGGTTCAATCATGTGATTTCATCTTCTCCTCCATTTAGGTTACTCCCACCATCATAACACATAGACAAACAATAAATAAAAATTAATAAACAATCAATAAATAAGAACGAATAAAAGGAAATAAAAAATAAAATAAAATAAAAGAAGTAAAAGAAAAATGAAGGAATAATAAAAAATAAACAACAAATATAAATATTAGTAAAGTAAATAGATTAAAAGAAAAACTAAAAGAAATAAATAAAGTAAAATAATTACAAAAGAAAAGGAAGAAAACAAAAGGAATAAACAAGCAAACGAGGAAATAATAAAAAAAATGAATGATTAAACAAAAAAAATAAAACAATTGGAAACAAAAATCTGACCAAAAGAAGAATTAAAAAGCGAAATAAAAAGTGAATAAAACACTGTAAACAATTGATAGTTATATTTCCGGTTGGAAATTGATTTTTCCAATCGGAAATAAACAAACATGAAACAAATGAATCAGTAAATAATTTTTCATCCTTATTCTTGATTTATGCCTTTTCATATGTTCACATAATTCCATCCTTGAAAAATAAAAAAATAAAAATTAATCAGTGAATCATTGAAAAATAAAAAAATAAAATAAACAAACAAATAAAATTAAAATCGAAATAAAAGAGAAAATAGATGAAGATGAGAATGAGATGCAGTTTTGATTCCCCTCAGAAGGCGATCACCCTTAATGGAAGCCTGTGGCT